>VUQH01028601.1:4973-16761 GCA_015106775.1 Etroplus canarensis | reverse complement strand
TTTTTTTGTAGAAAATGATCTCAGCTTTGGTCTGTCTTTGTGTGTCTGCGTACTCCTGACAAGAGCAGGTGTGTGTGTGTATACTTAAGATCTTCCTGCTAGATTGGGCTTGATGTTAGTGTCCCAGAAAACCACTGCACCTTAAACACAGAGCCAATTAGCATGGAGCTTTTGTGTGTCTGAAATAGCTTCAGCCACCAGATCCACCGGTCAGCTGCGAAAATCCCAGGCAGCTAATCCAATTAGAGCCAACACATACGGATCCTGGACATTAAATCCAATAAGAGTCAACACACAGGATTGTTTAGTAGTGTGAGCCACACCGTGATTTAGAGTGTCTCTGTTACCACCCATTTCTCATATACTGAGTAACATCTTAGCTGCTAGTATAATCCTTCTCCTCCCTCTGACCCACCCTCCTTTCACCCTGTATGTTATTACAACAAATCTTCAGTTAAACGGCTCCTCTTTCTGTCAACACCACGAAGAAGACAGAAAACGGGCGAGGGCACACAGTCCTAATGGGACTCTCTACACACAGCTTATCTTAAAGTCCACTGTAAACATAAACAGCACATATTACCCATAATAACATGCTTACAGTACAGACAGTACTGGGAAAGTACCAGAAGTCAACAAGTTGCCATTACTGTGGTGGTGTCTTGATATATGATAACCACACCTTTGTATGCAAGCTGTCGTAAGAAGTGTACAATTTCAACTTTTAATTATTTTTGACCATTATTTCTGGGAAATCGGGCAGAACCAGTTCTCAGCTGCTGGAACAGTAGCAGCTTTGGAATTAAGCTGTACGCAAAGAACACAAGCCTTTAATTTACCAATAGTGGCCCCGTTTGAGGTCATCCTCTTCATATTGTGCACAGGACCAAGTTGTTTAGATCAACTATAGTGCTGAGTGAAAGTTTTAAGCCACCCCTCTTTCATTTATATTTTGCTTCCAAGGAGCCAGACTTTCCTGTCATTTTAAAAGTGGTTTTGAGCAGTGAAGTTTAGAAGTTCTTCTTCAGACCATGTTTAAATGAATGTTATTTTATTTGTTAAGCTACTTAACACTGACCTATGAATCATTTGAGCAGACGAAAGGCACCAAGCACAAGGGATGAACTAGTGTTGTCTACACATTACAATTTGGCAAAGAACCAATTTTCAGTTGAACCTTTAGATGTTTTGTTACTCGCAGCCTGGCGCAAAAACGCATAATTGTTCTAATTTCTTTAGTTGAATCTACAAAAAAAAAGCCCTTTGAGAAGCAAAAAATAGTATTTTTGCACCAACAAAATGTCTTCCAAAGAGATATGAGCTTGAACACTGGCATATCTCAGCACTGTGTGCAGAGTCTTCTTAAAATATTAGAGGAAACTGAACAAGTGGAGGAGAAAAGAACAGCAGATTAACAGTACCTGGAAAAAATCCAACAACGGCCTAGCACAGGACCTGAGAGACGCATCTGACTCTGCAGCTGATCCATCTACTGTTTGCTGAAGCCTCATCAGAAATGGCTTTAGTGGAAGGGTGGCTGTCAAGAAGCCGTTCTTTAGGAAGGGAAACAGGAAGAAAAGGCTGAGGTATGCCAAATTACACAAGAACTAGAAGGAACAATGGGTCGTATTGAGTGATGAATGGACCTCAACATTATTGAAGCAGTTTGGGATCATCTTGACAGAGAGTGGAACAAAAGGCAGCCACCATCTGAAGAAGAGCTTTGGAATGTCCTTTAAGAGACCTGGAGAACTATTCTTGAAGACTACTTAAAGAAATGACAAGAAAGCTTGCCTAAGGGAGTTCAGGCTGTGTTGAAGAATAAAGGCGAATATACCAATTATTGACTTTTAAGGTGGTTAGAATTTTCCAGACTCTGTTTTATACTTTTTTTTTTTTTCCATTTCCATTTGTTTGTTTGTTTTATGAATCATTGCATCCATTTTCCTAGCAAAATGTAAAGAAATGAAAGGTGGGTCAAGAGTTTTGCACATTATTGCATATTGACAGAAAGGCTGTGATAAAGAGGCACCATGTCCAGGCTATACCCTGCCTCCAGGCTCCAGACTCATCCTGTGACCCTGAATTGGGTAAATGGTTGGGAAAATAATGGGTGGTAACAGAATTGACTTTAAAAGTCATGAGTATCACAGTGACTGGTATGCAACCGTCTAGCATAATGACACACAAACCTATTGGTTTTTGGACTCTGCATTTTGAAGCCTCAATGTTAACACTTAGGCTGCCATGTCAGATTTTTAGAGCTAGAAGTGACCACATTTGATGAAAGCGTGCACTGCTA
This sequence comes from Etroplus canarensis, assembly GCA_015106775.1. Classification (NCBI taxonomy): domain Eukaryota; kingdom Metazoa; phylum Chordata; class Actinopteri; order Cichliformes; family Cichlidae; genus Etroplus; species Etroplus canarensis. Next base: position 14,459 of record VUQH01028601.1, on the reverse strand, counting down.
AGTTATGAAATGAGGTTGGCAAGCTCAGTCAGTTAGCTGTATCCATAATCTATACAGGTGCAACCCACAGACAACTGTTACTTAGTACTAAGTAATAAACTAATAGAACAATTTCACTCACTAAAACTGGAGCACTAACTCTGTGATCGACTGCTAAGTCCCATCACCCTGTTATTCCCGACTGACTCTCCAATGACTAATACCTTTGCCGCTAGGGCAGATGGGGTTAACACGCACCCGTTTGGGTTTTTTTTAATGATTTCGCCGACTGTAATTAACACACATAAGTGGATGGATACCAGCTGAACAGCATAAACAATTTTAAGTTCTAACATTTGCATGGCTCTGTACTTTATCCACCAAATAGTCCTGTCTGTTTTGATCTGTTAGAAACCGCTCACCTGTCTCTCCTACTTTTCACCGTGCCATCCCCATCCCCATCCACAGTGAGTTTTTCACTATCAAAAAAATCCTCCTAGTGTCTCTTCAAGTCAGCTTCACACTAAGCTCTTATTTTTAAAAAAATGAAAGCATCAGACAGAAATATTGTTCTATTTTCTCTCATTTGATGGTGAGTCAGTGTAGCCACACACATTAATCTGTGAAGGTTGCAAAAGCCCCAGCATAGACTTGTGTGTGTGTGTGTGTGCACACCCTGACACATGTGTTGCAGGTATTGGTTATGTGTGGAGATGAGACATGAAACTGTTCGAGGTAGATTGAGTTTATTATGAATCTCACATTAATGGCAATAATGGAGAAATTAGCTAAAAATTGCCTTGATTCACTTTGACCATCATCAGTCCCTGCCATCACTGTCTGCTGGCACACCCCTAGGCTGAACCACAGAGCAAGCCACATAATTCGTTAGATAATATTATTAAAAGGGTACAACACAAACACAGTGAAGGCCAAAATTGGTTTTTGTACCAGGCTGTAAACACATTTTTATTGCTATAAAGTAGGACATTTTAGCGTGTGATTCTGTAGGGATTGGCTCACTTTTGGAGCTAGCCTCAAGTGGCCTTTAGAAAGACTGGATTTTTTGGCACTTCGGTGTTGGCTTCATTTTTCAGCCCCAGAAGCTGTTGCTGGTTGAAACCTGGAACATCAGCTGAGTTAATGATGCTTAGCTAGCCAGTGTTATTGGACTAAGGCGCACTCTAGGTACTACTGTGGTGTTGTTATGAAAAACAACATTAATTACTCCAAGGAGGGCAACCCAGTGACCACAAAGTCAGTGTTGTAAACAGTAAGTGAGGGCCAACTGCTCTGGCGGTTGAGTGCTGTTGATACGATTTGCTTCTACAGTGATGGTGACCCTGCTCGATTGCAGCATACACAAATACAACGATGCGTCTTTACTGACAGATTGATGGCATATGAACAATCGTAGTTCCTCAGAAATGACATTAGAGTGGCTGGATACTAGTGAGCAGTTTGAATCCTCAAATAGAAAGAAAGTAATAAAAATACGCACTGAATTAAGGTGGGAGCATTTTCTATATGCTACACATGCTATATACGTGATGTTTCACTTTTTGTAACCGATAGACTGAAATGCAGTAATGCTGGTGGTAACAACAGCTCACATAATCCAGGGATTCGTTCTGATGCTGATCATGTGGAGTGAAACAAGTATATTTGAGTGGATCTTCAACGTGACGTGCATATAGGAGCAGTAAATAGCAGCTTCAGTAGCTTTAATTAGTGGGTTCAAATGAAACACGGCTATGTGCGGGAGATATTACCCAAATGAAGTGCCATTTGGACTGTGTTTGTGTGAAGAACACATGACAGCTAATCATTTTCATGAGATGACGCACCTTTACACGGGAGCGTTAAACCAGCTTAAAGTATGTGGATAAAAACAACGCCGTTTCAGTGAGGGGTGCAGATGGAGCACATGGACGTAACTGTAACGCTAATTAGGCCCCCTCTACTCCAGCATGCTATGTCATATTTTCTCAACCAGCGTTCTCTAATAACCAGTTGTTCCACGAAAAAGCTTAAATCAGAGGCTATTCATGCACAAGCCTCTCCAGCCTGCATGATTTAACCTGCTTAAGAATCAGACTGAAACGTTGTCAGTCATCTTGACAATATGAATAAAAGAAGAGTCTTATTCCTCGTCTCTGGTGCACAGCTCTGGTGGCTGTGAGTATCAGTGTACATTTAAACCCCCACAAAACCTGCCGCTTTGTGCCTTCCTTCTGCAGAATTATTCATACCCTTTTCCCCCTCTTCCTTCAGTTCTTTGTCAGTTTGGATTTAACATGTGACCTCTAATGTGTAGGAATGTTGTTGAAAAGTGTATTTCATAAAAGTCCCTGTCTACTGTTATTATATAAAAGAGTTTTTACATTAATCTTCACCTTCACTGCAAATGCCTCATGCTGGTTCGTTGTCACATATCTCTGTGTTGATTCATTTTAAAAGGCACTAGGTTTATCCTCTTGAAGAAAGGCATTTGAAGGTGCTATAATGTCTTAAATTTGATTTAGAAAAGTTCTCCTGCGAGAGTATTTTTTTTGCATGTTGTCGGGAGACGAGCAGAAACTTGAAGTGTGGTTGTTTAAACAGTAGATTGTACATGGAAACTAGAGATCTCTCTATCTTTGCGTTCATTTTTAGCTAAAGTTAAGCATTGAATACATTTTCATTCTATAATCCAAGTGTACATATATTACCATTTATCATTAATAGGTCGTGTTTGGAATTTCATAATAGCTAGAAAAAATGGGGTAAAAAACAGATTAAAGCAATGAGTCCTGTGGAAAACCTAATTATGCATTTACTGCTTCATAGGGAAAGTAATAGGGTAAGTAGTAGACAGGTGGTACTAATCACATGCGTGTGATTAAATGGTCATAAACCATGTGATCACCTCTAGAAACCTGAAATTTTGGCAGTTTTGTTGGTCTGGAGTATTCAGGTGTGTGTTAACACAATGCTATAGTTTTTTAAGGAGTGGATATCTCAGCAAATACACACCAAGGTCATACTGTGCAATGCTCAGAGAAACTGCAAAGATCCCAAGACCTACATCTCAGAATATACAAGCCTCAGTTGGCATGTTAAATATTGAAAATCATGACAGTCCAATTAGAAAAATATTTAAAAAGTATGGCTTGTTTAGAAGGGTTGCCAAGAGAAAGCCTCTTCTCTCTAAAGAGAGCATGACAGCACGGCTTAGGTTTGCAAAGTCTCATCTGAACAAACCACAAGGCATCTGGAACAATATCCTTTGGACAAACGAGACTGAAATGGAGATGTTTGGTCATAATGCACAGGCCCTCGTTTAGTGAAAATCAAACCGCAGATCAGCACAAAGACCTCATACCAACTGTGAAGTGGTGGCAGTGGGATGGCTTGGGTTTGTTTTGAAGCCACAAGACCTGGTCACCTCGCAGTCACTCACAGTCAACTCCTCTGTATGCCAAAGTGTTCATGAGTCAGATGTGAGGCCATCTGTCCAACAGCTAAAATTTCACCTAATTTGGGTCGTGCAGCCGGACAATGATCCCAAGAACACCCTCAAATCTACATAAGAATGGCTGAAAAAGAAAAAAATCAAGGTGCCGCAATGGCTCAGTCAAAGTCCAGACCTCAACTTGATTGAAATATTATGGTTGGGCCTTAAGAGAGCTTCGTATAAACAAATATCCACAAACCTCAATGAACTGAAGCAACGTTGTAAAGAAGAGTGGGCCAAAAATCCTCCACAAGGATGTGAGAGACTGATGTGCCATGGCGCTTACTCCTTTTCCATGATGCATCATACCTTGACTGGTATCCTTTTTAGGCTATCATTTAATTTAACCTCAATGTTATTTTGCAGAAAAACTGGTTAGTGAGTGCAGTAACTACAAACTGGGAATGCTTTTTTTGCAGTGTTAGATGGTGAGCTTATAAACTGAAAATTAATCAATGCTGACGATGTTTAATGTCAGTCATTGTCAGTGCATGACATTTTTAGGTGTTCAACGGACAGAAACAGCCATTTTTAGACTCTGAGAATCAGGGTTGAACCAACGAGAATGATGTTGACTCTATAGCAATCAAAATGGTATTTACCAAAGTCAGTGGTTCATATTCATCTGTTTAGCTCTGGTTAAATGTTCAAAGCTGAAATGATGAACGTTTTATTTTTTAAGTGTGACTATTTTGATTGTTTCACTAGAGGAAAAACTTGAATATATAACTAAAAAGTTTAGGTAAAAAAGGGGGAGCGAAGTTGCTGATATCGGCCCAGAATTTCACAATCTGTGTATCTTTGTTTTGAAAAATAAAAAGTATTGATTGCTTGTAGTAAAAATACACTTTGGTTTTTTTGAATCATAAAAATGCCCACACTCCCCTAATGGTTTGAGTTGTTAGAAACTAAATGGTTGCTGGTTTTCCTAGCCTTTTGCAGCACTATGCAGAATATATGGGTTTTAGTCCAAATGGCTGTCTGCAAATTAATTGATTTAAAATTGGTTAATTTACTAATACGCTTCATTCTTTAGCTAATGTGACAGAGTAGTCAGGAATTTTGAAGTTTTTACAGCCACCACTGACCACCATGCAGAACTTCTCTCGGTCTTGGTGTGTGTGTGTTAACTTCGAGATAGGTGGTAGTAGTGTGTTGTAGCAGCGTGGAAACCACATTTGCTGTCTTCCTGTTTGAAGTCCTGCCTGACTGACTTCTTAAGTGGCTGTCTCATCGTTTGACTGCTTTGCCGGCTTACTTTGCTAACTTTGGTTTCCTTGGCAGCGAGCCGCTCTGACCGGGTGCCTCGCTGACCTGCTGGATCGCTGCCTGCTGTGGTCATTTGTGTCCGCTGTTAAAAGTGATCACGGTTAATAGTTGTTACTCTGAGTGTCTGTCCTCGAGTGAGCTAGCACCAGAAGCAACTCTCTCACTCAGCACTGCTCACCACACGCATGCAAAATGAGTGCAGTCACACATGCTTCCACGTTTGGATATGAGTAGTGAAAGAAGGGTGTGTTGTACAGAAATATGATCACCCAGGAGAGATGGTGCAGGATGTGCCTCAGCCTCACTCTCGATTTGAATGCCAAGATTGTAGTGCACTGTATCCAGGTGTACAAAGATTGCATTATGGTGCATGTGGTTGTGGTGGGGGCACGGTGTTGTGCTGTGGGTTACAGCAGAGTAACGACTTCTATATGACAAGCACAGGCAGCCATTGAAGTGTGTGTGTGTGTGTGTGTGTGTGTGTGTGTGTGACAGAGTGTGTGTGGGCAGACTTTCTGTCTGAGGGTGGAGGATAAAGGGGGTTTTAGTGCATCTAATCTCAAGCCAGGTTCTAGAAAGGTCCGGGACAACAACTGCATAACCTGGATTAGGCATGCAGAGCCGGAAGAGGAGCCACATCTGAGACTGATATCGGTGTCTGGGTGTTAGATTGGGAAGTAGTGTTCATACTGCTGTCGAGCCTGCAGTTCGTGCCAGGTTATAATGAGATGAAACCTCAATGACTCCCGCTGGGGAATTGGTTGGTTTCAACAACAGATAATGGGACTCGACGGAGGAAAATGTCCCATCTCACAGGGAACTGAGCAAGGTGTGGGTTTAGCAGGGACGAGCCAGAGCCAATCAATCAGCCACCAATCATAATTGGTAGACAGACAACATTAAGTTAAAAGCTACTTTTCCAGATTTAATCTGTTTTGAGTGAAACACTGAATTATTTACATTTGTTTGAACCAGTGCTTACATTACAGAAGGCTATTGTATCAGTTCTGGTGACGTCCATAGTCTGCCTAAATGCATGGAGTTGCTGCAGGTATGCCTCATGACATGGAAACTGCACAGCTGGAGCCAGCGAAGCTTTGGTTTGATACGATATAATATAATTTGACTAAACATACTAAAACATGTCCGGATGCTGCTGTGTTCACACTTAAAGCCTCGAGCGTTAAACACAAGCTTTAGCAGAACATCTAAACACAGACAAGTTAACTTACTGTTTTATGCCTGTAGGTAGTTCACCTGTTACAGGCAAACAGCTGCTAAATGCTGAAATTTCTGCATACCTGTCTTAAAAAATTAAACCCACACAAACTACGTGGGATACTGGTTTGGCAGTTATCATATAAAAGACTAACATACTGTATTTTATTTGAATGTAATTTTCAAATCTCACACACTAATTAGATACAGTAAGCATATTTTATGGTCTTTGTTCCCTCTTTCTTTCCAATAACAGTTAAAGCTGTTTACTGTTGTTTTCTGGCTGTTTACATAGGGACATATTGATAGAGCACATTTCTGTTTGAGTCACATGTTTCTTTAAAGACTCGCATGAGCTGACTTTTTAAACTAGGGTCAGTCAAAATGTGAGACAGTATCTCAATGTGTGGGATGGGGATAAGGGATAAAAACATTGAGTAAGTGTGGAGCAACTCCAAGTAAAAGTTGAGTAAGCATAGAATGAGTCAGACTGAGCCGTGCCCCCTTATGCTGAGTGACTTCAAAGTTGTGAAAACCCTGGGATGTAATCAAAACACAGTGGTTTGTACCTCCTGTTGGAACAAGTAATGGATCAGCAGTGTTATAACTTCTAATTTAGCGCTTTTCTCCTTATTAATGTGAATTTGACTAACCGGTCGACCAGCCAACCCTGAGACTGCAACCGTACACATACTTTAGGGATATATAAGAAGCTGCATCATTAATCCTGTGGCTCAAACAACAGTGAAAGGATGAACCAAGGATTGACAGCAACCTTTATTTAAATATGACTCTGTACAACAGTGCATTTCTTGGTATCCCTCACAGAGTTCAGATATCCAGGGACTTCAGATGATCACCTACAGTAGTTTTGCTGCCAAAGCTGACATGACTCAGAAGCAAGACTTTTTCCATCTGCGGCTATCTTGACAGATTCAATGTTCAGTTCCCACAACCGTGTCAGGGACATTAAATGGGCATGATGGTTATGTTGTGTTACTGACTGTTTTATTTTCCTGGAAAGAAAGGGGATCTTCTGGCAATAGGATCTAGTGTGTGTGTGTGTGTGTGATCCTTGAGACTTCAGCAAATAGACAGACCTGCCCTGAATGCAAAAATCCTTTATAGTGTTTAGTATAGCTCCTAGACGAGATGAATTAAAGATACCTTTTTAAATTTCGATAAATGCACAGTGAAGAACTGTGGTAAACAATCCCTGTACTGATCGACATAATTGTGATTAGGGTTATTTAATGAATTGAGCGGCCTTACTTAAGATAATTTTCCCAGCTTTTAGTGACAGCTGATTAAAGCGAGACATTTTCCTGTGCCACCTCAAGCTTTGGGAAGATTTTTCTGACAAGCTTTAAATCTGGCCAGTTGTTATCGGCTGCAGCTCTAAATTTCTATATACCCTGGCACAAAAATGCCAAGGATATTTTTAGGGTAGCTTAGAAATGTGTGTTTGATGTACTGAGGAATTCACTAACTGAAAAAAAAAACAGTTATCACTATATTAAAATGATTTGATCCTATATTGTTACAGCTCAGAGTTTAATGCTCTCCATTTCTCATCTTCTCTTGCCTCTCCCTCCCTCCTCCCCGTTCTCTTCTTCCTTCCTGTCAGATGATGAAGCACGCGTGGGACAGCTACAAGCGTTACGCCTGGGGTTCCAATGAGCTCAGGCCCGTCTCCAAGACAGGCCACTCCAGCAATCTATTTGGTGAGTGAGAGACCACGTGCACACTCAAACACACACGATTGATCTCTTGTCCCTGCCACCAGCAGCCTTGGCCTTTAGATTAGCAGCCAAATTGGCCGTCAGTTAGAGTCATCCATCTACACATGCCTCTAAATGTCAACTTTATCATATATTTATATTCTGTTTGTGCTTCTTGCCAGTTGTCAGTGTCTGTGCTGGTAATGAGTATGGTGATGCAGGGTATCTTTTTCTCTCTCTGTCTGTTTTCCCCCTCTTTCAGACTTTTGTAACTCTTTCAAAATTTTAATTGTGTGTTTGCCTTTTGGTTTTGAATCTAGAATTACCTCCTCTTGGTTGTATGCTTCCACCAACCTGTCAGATTGCAGTTTATGTCCATGTCTGTTCAGACTCATGGTATATGGGCAGTTAAGATTTTGGAAACTTTTGATGAATATTAGTGTCACCCATTCAGTATCAGACCAATAGTTAATAATAGCCACTCTTCTCTGCTTCACCAGCCTTTGAGCTGGTGCTAGTTCCTCCTTGAGCTGCTGTGCTCTGCACCCCAACCTCGTTAAGTCTTAACTTTCAATTCCGTTTTTCTTTTTTGGCTGAGATCCAACTTTTTTCGTGTGGTCGTTCACATTATAATTTCAATGCGAGCGCCATCAGTCTCCAGCCCTTGAGAGACACGCATGCACAGAAGAAGACTTGACGTCACGCACATCATGCTGTGTTTACGGAAGTAAATATAGATGTTGCATGTCAGCGTGTGTGTAAAACCTCACTTTCTTTCTGCTGACTAGCTCCATCATCGGTGTCTGCCGTGCTTGTTTTGTTTCATTGTTTACATCTGATCCTGCCACATCTTTACCTCCGCCGGTGCAGAACTATGACGTCTGTCTCACTTCAGTGGCATAAAAGTCAGATGAAATGCAACATGACCGTTCAGACTAAGGTCACTGAAAAATATTGGATATGTATCTGATTTAGGACCACATACGAAAGTGGCCTGAATCCAATTTGAAAAAATCAGATCTGTGCTGTTCAGACTGTGGGTCACATATGGGCAAAAAGTCAGATTGGGGCCGCTTTTGCCTGCAGTGTGAACGTAGCCTCGCCGGTGCTTCATCAAGGTTGTCGTTGGCGTTTGTTTGCTCAGTTTTAGCTTCATTTTATTTTGTGTAGAAACTAAGTACTTCATATACAGTACTGTGCAAAAATTTCTAGGTACCCCCCCATTTCTTGATATTTTAATTACAGTGCATAAGGCAAAAGCAGAGTTTGTACAGTTCTAATGAGCTTGAAAGTCGATATTTGGTATAACCACCTAGTGGTTTATACTTTCACATTGCAAACAAAAGGTCTCTGGTTCGATTCCAGATGGGGACACAAGCCCCTCTCACCATGGAGGGTTGTTTCAGAAAGGGCACCTGGCTTAAAACCACTGCCAAATCATCAATGTGGATTAATCCGCTGTGGCGACCCAATGGAAAGTATAAAAGGGAGCAGCTGAAGGTACATTTTTATATCCTTCAACATGAACTGCACTCTCTTAAGGAAGCTTTGTTGTTTGTTTCTTTAAGTAGTCTTCAGGAATAGTTCTCTAGGCTTCTTGAAGGACATTCCAAAGTTCCCCTTTGGATGTTGGCTGCCTTTTCTGTTCTGTCACGATGATCCCAAACTGCTTCAATAATGTTGAGGTCTATTTATCACTCCGAAAGACCTTTTGCCACTGATTTTTTTTTTTTTTTTTTTTTTAAATTTTATTTTTTTTTTTTTTTAAAATAAATAAAAAAAAATATAAAAAAAGAAAAAAAA
>VUQH01028598.1:5811-17621 GCA_015106775.1 Etroplus canarensis | reverse complement strand
CACACACACACACACACACACACACACACACACACACACACACACACACACACACACACACACACACACACACACACACCCTGATTTGCAGCTACTCGGTGATTTAGAACACTGTTATCAGAGAGCCTCAGGCTTTGTAAGACACTGGGTATTCAAGCCAAAAAAAAAGCTAACCAAAACATCATTATAGTATTTAGCATCATTATAGGAATGTAACCTTTTCAGGTCTGCAATGGAAAAGTAATCTTGTTTCTGTAAATTACAGGCCACCGTGAGCAGCATTAGTCACCTGTTGATGTTTTTGTTTTTCACAAATAAAACAGTCAACACTAACCCACAAATGTCTCTTATGCATCAGCAATGGGAGCTTTCTCCAGAGAATAAAACAAGAGACTCCTCTATTTGAAAGATATTTGCCTTTCTCATCTTCATTCTCAGACGGAACAAACTGGTAAGCATGAATATGTGCAATTCACTTATATCACACTGCATAATTTCAAGGTACTAAAATTTTCAAAGGGTTACATCACATTACCATTTGGAATTGCTTATGTATGATTGTGAGGAACCATAGTGTATTGCTTAAAATTGCTTTGTGTGGGTGATGCATACGAGTTTATCATCTGCACCACAGTGCATGTGTCTTTGCGGTCATTACTTATGAAGGACTTGCAGGTAGTGATGCAGATTATCAGCAAGAGGAACACTAGCTTGTGTCTTCAAAATCCAAAGATACTGTCTTGAATTTACAAAAATTAAATACAAAATGATAAAAATAAGCAAATCCTCATTTTTCAGAAGCTTAAACCTGATCTCTGCCCTGTCATTATGATAAATTATTTTAATAGTTTACTGATTATCCCTGTCACTTTTTGACTTTTGGACTGTAGTTGACTGACAAGTGAAGTTCAGGGTCAGCCCAGACAGAAAAACCCTGCAGACAACCAATTTTTCCTAGTCATTCAGGCCAACATTTGCTTTAGTGAAGTTAAAATGACAGTGAGAGAAGCAGGACTCAAGAGTAAGCAGCATTCTCACAGGACATCCTTATCATCTATTCTTTCATTTGTCCAAGGCGAGTTTTGAGACCCTGAAATTCAGGGGATTAATGTCTGCTGTGATAACAGACAGGATGTGCCATGGGAATTGGAGCTGCAATCCACAGGACTACTGAACCATGACGCCCTTGCAAAGTATTTCATTTATATTTTAGGGATGAAATAAAAGGAAATAACTAAATCAAATAAGTGATAAATGAAAGGATGACGATAATAAAAAAAACACATTCAGTTTAATTTTGAATGCTGACAGTGTAGGTAAAGCAAAAATTGGATGTAGAGGAAGAAGTAATGCTAACTTTAAACTCTCTGCATGAGGTGAGGCACTTGATTCATCAAAGAGGAGGTCAGGCTGCCCTCATCACCACCAGGTGGGTTTCATTAACCTGTCATCCTCTGCAGCCAGGAGTGCACTGTTTGTGTGTCGGTCACTCGCCTGAGTGCTTGAATTTTTGTGCTGACTGAGTGCAGAGGAGCTAACAGTGAAAATGTACCTGACATGGTTGCGACATGTTCACTCACCCCATGCATATCAACAAGTTTATTGGAAAATTTACAATTATATTACATATTCAAATAACACATATTCAAATCGGTCAGCACGGTGGCACAGAGGTTAGCGCTGTTGCCTCACAGCAAGAGAATCCAGGATAAAATCCAACAGCTGGTCAGCTTAGGCCCTTCTATGTGAAGTTTGCATGTTCTCCCTGTGCTTGCATGGGTTCTCTCCGGGGGGCTTCCTCCCACAGGCCAAAAACATGCAAAGGGGTTAGGTTAATTGACAATTCTAAATTGACCGTATGATGTGTACATGAATGGTTGTCTGTCTTTCTGTGTTGGCTCTTCGACAGACTGGCAACTTGTCCACTGTGTAACCCCTCCTTTCTCCCTATGACAGTGGGGATAGGCTCCAGCGCCCCCCGCGACCCTGAATTGGATAAGTGGAAGAAGATGAATGATGAATGAATGAAAAATTCAAATAAAACACACACACATTACTTAATGCAGTATTGTATAATATTTTATACCAAAATGCTACATAAAGTTTCTACAGAAACTTTAGAAAATTCAATTTAGAATTTAAAAAAGATCTTGCAGTACTTTGTATATTCATGTTTAATTATACATGGATCTTGACAAAATGAATACCATCTGCCTGTTTTGAGCAGGCCCCCTACCCAGACACCTCTTACTTATTGAGGCATGAACATGGGACCTCTGAGGTTGTCCTATGGTGTCTGGAACTGTAACACTGACAATGGATCTTTTGGGTATTGTAGGTTGTGGGTTAGGGCCTTGGTCGATCTGGCTTATTCTGGCTGTAGGAAATTTGGAGACTTGACAATTTATTTGGGTCTTTGTTGAATTCCTGAGCTGTTTTGTGATATGGGGAAGCATGCTGTCTTGCTGGGGAAGGTTTGTGCTGCCAGGAATGCCATTGCCATGGGGGATATGTTTGGTCAATGTTGTGGCTGGTGGTATGTGTCAAAGTAAGACCCAGGTTTCAAAGCAAAACACTGCAGTGTAATTAGATGGTCAATTTCATTCACTCCACCTGTCATGGTTTTGATGTTGGGGCCTCTTGGTGTGTGCATGTGTATGTATGCATGATTTTAAAACCAATGGCAAAACACAGGCCAACACATACAGTTAGGTCCATAAGTTTTGGATGCTGACATTTTTTTGGGTAATTTTTCCTCTGAATGCCACCAGAATGGATCAAAATATGATTGAAGTGCACACTTTCAGCTTTAATTCAAGGGGTTTAACAAAAAAATGCATTAGCTATTGAGGAACTACATCCATTTGGCATATGGTCCCCATTTTTAGAGGCTCAAAAGTGATGGGACAAACTAACATAATTTTAAACATCAGGATTGTTTTTAATACTTGAATTAGAAACAGTTCTTATAGGCTTATAGACTGCCTGAAGTCTATAACCCATAAACATTAAAATGCTGTATTACCTCCCTTGAGATGCTCTGCCAGGCCTTTACTGCAGCCACCTTCATTCACTTCTTGTTTGTGGGTATCTCTGCCTGTAGTTTCATCTTTAGTAACTGAAAAGCTGCTGTATTGAGCTGAGATCTGGTGACTGACTTGTCCACTAAAGCATATCCAATTTCTTTGCCTTGAAAAACTCTTTGGCTGCTTTTGCACTATGCTTTGAGTCATTATCCATTTGCACTGTGAAGTGCAATCCAGTCAGTTTTGCAGCATTTGGCTGAATCTCACCAGGGAATGTAGCCATATACGCTTCAGAAATCATCCTGTTGCTACTATCAGCAGTTACATCAGAAATATACACTAGGGACCCACTGGCAGCTACATATGCCCATTCCATAAGACTGCCTCCACCATGTTTGACAGATGATTTTGTATGCTTTGGATCATGAGTCTTTCCACTCCTTCTGCATGCTTTTGTCTTTCCATCATTCCACTATTAACTCATTTTTGTTTCATTTGCCCAAGTAATTTTTTTCTAGAACAGGGCATGCTCTTTTGGATGTTTTCTAGCAAAGTTTTTTGGCCTTCCTGTTCATGAGTGTAACAAGTTGTTTGTACCCTGTTTAAACCCTCATACTGTACTATAGAAAAGATGTTTTAAAAATATTTTAATGAACTAATGGGGTTCTTTCTTATCTAACTGCTAACCTGATAGTCATTTTGATTGAAATTCTGGAGTATGTTATTGCATGCAAAATATCCATAAATATATCAGAAAAAGCCATTTCGGTAAGGTTTGGATTAAGACAAACTCATGATTGTAGCATCATCCACAATAGCATTATGAACCACTTCGATTTAAACTTAGGACATAAATATTTCTACAGCTGAGATGATAATTTCAAGTAAAAATGAAATTAAAATGAAGGTACACCGATGCATTCTAGATGTAAGTATTTGGTATAATTAAAAGAAAGAAGTGTATATCTTCGCCGAGTAATGACTTGTGTAGCACTCATTAATGTTTTATGGTTCAAGAGTAGTGTTCATACATGAACTCTCCTTCGAGAGTGGATAACAGGCTTTTCTGCAGCATTTTTATACAGAGATGAGCCACCTCAACTGCAACATAAAACTCAATACTTTTATATAATAAAACATTAACCTGCAGGGCAAAACATTATTTGATACACACTTTTGAATAAGACTGACTCTTGTTTGTGACGTATTCTCCTAAATTTTAACAAATATAAGCTACAGAATCTGTTGGAGCCCCTAGATAGTGTATTGCATACTTGTTAAAAATCAACAGTTTAAAAAATAATGCTGGTCTGTGCCTCTAAACTTGAATCCTTGTCTGAATATTAACATTATACTTGGCAGGCAGAAAAAAGCAGCCAAGACTGCACATAAAGAAAAGCAAACACTCAGCATTGAAAATACAGATTTTGTGGCTCAAAAACACTACTAATGGAAATTTCACGCCGCCATTGGACCCTTAACGGCAGATGAATAAATTCCTGGCCGTGGAGCTGTGCAAGAAATGAATGGTAAGGTGATGATTGAAGCAATTAGTGCAATTTATTTTAATTGTCCACAAATTCCTATTTAATTGCCTTGATCATGCATATCAATTGATTGGGTCTAACAAAAAGAATATGTTTACAAACTGTGAATGTCATTTGAGCCTTGCATAAATTGATGATGATATGGCAGTGCAGTTTCCACATTATGTAAAGAACTCTTCAACTATCTCTTAAATACATTTTATGCATAACAAATGCATAGTAATAAGGGATGTCTAAACTGTAGGCTGTTTAGGTAAATGTGTAGTTTATGCTTATTGTCAGGTAGTTTCATGCATAAGTGATTGCATAAATAATATTGTCTTAGAAGCAAAGCGAATTAAGCTCTAACTTTCCATGAAAACATACCTTGTACTCAGTAATTTGCTTACCGTTATTTTTATTTTTTCTATTCAATCCCTTTTTTGAATATAGTACAAAACACAGTTATCAAAAACTTATATGCATTTTTTATATATCCAAGTGTGTGTATGCCATGATATACCTTTGGTTGCACAAGAAATACAGGACAGTTCATTAGGAAGCATTTGGCAAAGGGTGCTGGCTCATTTCTAGGATCCACCGAGGCAATAACTGTGATAACACCACAGTGACATCATTTGATAAACTAAACTGCATCATTATAACAACTCTGTGCACAGACTTGCTTTGTTTATGGGGTCTCCACTGTGACACACAGAAATAATGAAGACAGCGTTTCAGCAAAACACTGAGGTTTGTCCTCAGTAATCACTAATCATGAAGACAGTGTTGCAGGAAAGCATTAAGGTTTGTCCTCACTAATCATGCTGCCAAGACTGCTGATTACATGCACAACAATCAATGTGACACCTTCAATAGAAAAAAAATGTCCAAATCGAAATTTATACCATCTGTGAGGGATTCTTACCCATAACACAAGCACCGACCAGTAGGTTGATAGGATGAAAGGTTTCATTTGTCAAGACTTATAATTACATTTTTAAGCAGCAGTAAATCAGGTGTGTCCATGTTTGTGGTTGCAGCCACCTATTGGAAAGAAATCAGGATGAAATATTGGTGCTGCTGCTCTGGGCTTAGAAGATGCTTGTTTCAGCATGTTGTGCATGTCACCCTTCCTTCCACGGTTTGAATCAATGCTGCCTTGACAAATCTCGGCAAGAGTGGGAATCATATTTTCAAGCGTTTCAAGGGCTTTTGCTCACACTGGCCCTCACAGTGACCCATCTCATATCAGCTCACATTTACAACCATTTCACACTGCATGACACATATAATCCACTCTGTGTTCACAGGTTAACTTGAGGATCTCACGTATAACTACACTGTATTCGATCTATATGATTAGCATTCATGTATACAGAATACAACATGATGATTATTATTATTATTATTATTATTATTTTACATTTGTATTATTTTTGGACAAACAGCAGCCTAGTTGACTGTGGTGTTGTTGTTGCAGTACACTATAACAAAATAAAATAAAACAACTGCAGTGTAAAATCTGGTATTTTTTCTTTTTTAGTGAAGTCAGAATTGAGTCACAAGCTGTTCCATGCATCCACCTAAAGACATAAAATTAAAATGAACCTGAATCTGATCTAGAAGCAAATCAGAACTTTCCCCCATAAATTTCTAGGTTTTAATGCGTACTTTACAGAGGAATTTACAGTACTCATGAGGGAAAATCAGATCTCTTCCGCACATCAGCCTGTTTCTCGTAGTCACCCTGATCTGATCTATGTTATCCCACAAAGGTGCTGACCCTGGTCTGGGAGATATCAAATGTCTTTTGCAGGTAAAAAGCATCATGTGTAGTTTGTAATTAGCTTTTTCTGACCTTATTGGTTTTTTAACAAATAAACCAAAATATCCTGGTTTAGCTTGAGCTGTTTAAAAAGTTCACAAAGCCCCAATATATGGCTGCTCGTCTCTTCTTATTCAGTGTATTTTGACAGCTACTCCAGAATTTTCACTGCTCACTCTTTGCACATGAATGCACCTGAAGTGCAGGCGTATAAGTGAATATTACAAACCCTCTGACCCATGATGATCAGCCGGCCATGTGAACCAGTTTTGATGTTCAAATCTTTTTTTTTGTTGTTCCTTTCACTTTTTTCCTTTGTTGTGTCTTCCTCCCTATATAATATTTAACCCACGGTGACCTCTGACATGACAAGAACACGGGTACTGGATAAAGGGACAGAGGAAAATGTTATTTCTGCAGTGCAACACAGAAGATGTAACAAACAAGGGCATATGAGTTGACAAATGAAGTAGATGGGAAAAAACTTGAGATAATAGAGTGAAACCCATTGAATATGGATCATTTGTGTGTGCGTGCATGTGTGTGTGTGCGTGTGTGTGTGTGTGTGTGTGTGTGTGTGTGTGTACATGTCAGCTACTGAGTAACGAGAGACTGGAGAGGTGATAAAAGAAAATCAATGTCTCTCGCTCGCTCTGAGTTAATTTTTCTTTTGTCTTTTCCTATTGTTATTGCTATTCCACGACAACAGCAATATATATGTTTACACACAAGCTTGAGTTTTAATTGAATCTAACTGAAGCGCATGTAACTAATGACATGTTTCATATCCTCAATTATCTGCCAGAATTACTGACAGAAATGCTACAATAATATTCATTTACAGATTCCAGAATTAATACACTCTGGTTCAGATTGACAGATTGAGCTGCATGTTTTAATTTCTCTAATTACAGTATATGCGAAAGACAGAGGAGACTGAAATGTTGACGTACGTAGTCAGTGAAAGCTTTCAAACAAAATGGTTACAAACTATTTTCAAAATTCCAAGTTGGTGCAAACTTTGTTTTAGGAAGAGTGGCCACATATCATTGTCTGGCAACATTTGCTCCTACAGCTATACATGAAGATGTGCATTTTTTCTTTTCTTTCCACTCTCATCTTTTGAAGTGGACATGTGATCTCTGGTGGTGTCTTATGGTGTTTAGCACCAGGATGTTGGCAGTAGATCCACTGGGTCCTGTGAGTTGTGGTTCATTGTTAGTATAACAGTGCTGTTTGCACCACAGGTTTTTAAGCATGGCAATGAAACTGACAGCAAAGAAGCCACTTTAATTTCACCGAATGTGAAACTAAGATGTGTACTTATTCCAGGTCTGGATTAATGAGCAGAACAAATACTACTGAATGGAAAAAGTAAATACTTACTGTAAATGTACTGTAAATACTGTATGTTCAGAGCAATGGATCCTGTTAGAGATAAAAAAAAAGAGGTGTAGTTGGTACAAAAGACTTTCAGTTCATGCAAGTGAAGCCCATCATTACACATGGCAGCAGCTATTTATAGCACCCATAATTGCAAAAAACTAAAAAATATTGTTCATAAAATTATTCAAGTTTGGTTTGTGAATGATAAATTGCACATATTTATTGTGTGCATTGACAGAAAAAAATAATTAAAATTCAAACCCTGGGAAGTAGGCCATTTTAATTTATGTTAAATTCTTTCAGGTCTTTTTTATTTAAACATCATTATATCATGGTTTTTCTTTTGCTAAGGAAAAAAACTGTCTGTACACTGAATAGTGTGTGAGTGCACTAAACATTCTTCACACACTGGCCACTTCATTGGCTATACCTGTTCAACTGCTTGTTAATGCAAATGTCTAATCAGATAATCACATGGCAGCAACTCAATGCATGTAGGCATGTAACTATGGTCAAGGCAACCTGCTGAAGTTCAAACTGAGCATCAGAATGGGGAAGAAAGATGATTTAAGTGCCTTTAAATGTGGCATGGTTGTTGCTGCCAGACAGCTGGTCTGAGTAGTTCAGAAACTGCTGATCTGCTGGGATTTTGCCACACAACCATTTTTAAAGTTTACAAAGAACGATTCGAAAAAGAAAATTTCCAGTGAGCAGTAGTTCTCTGGTGAAAATGCCTTGTTGATGCCAGAGGTCAGAGGAGAATGGCCAGACTGCTTTGAGCTGATAGGAAGGCAACAGTAACTCAAATAACTGATAATTACAACCAAGGTATGCAGAAGAGGATCTCTGAAAAACCTGGAAGCAGATGGGCTACAACAGCAGAAGACCACAGAGGCAGTCACTTCTGTCAGCTAGGAACATTAAACTGGGGCTACAAGTCACAGGGGCTTACCAACATTTGACAATCAAAGATTTTAAAAAAGTTGCGTGTTCTGAGCAGTCTCAATTTCTGCTGTGACATTTAGATGGTAAGGTCAAAATTTGGTGTAAAAAACATGAAACCATGGATCTATCCTGCCTGGTGTCATTTTCCTGGCACATTTTGGGCCCCTTATTACCAATTGAGTAGTATATCTACCTGAGTATCTACCTGAGTGTTGCTGCTGACCATGTACATCCCTTTATGACCACAGTATACCTAATTTCTGACAGCTGCATCCAGCAGAATAATGCACCATGTCACAAAGCTCAAATAATTTCAAAGTGGTTTCTTAAGCATGACAGTGAGTACAGTGTACTCAAATGACCCCCACAGTCAGCAGCTTTAAATGCAATAGTGCACCTTTGGGATGTGGTGAAACAAGAAATTTAAATCATGAAAGTTCTGCTGACAAATCTGCAGCATCTGTGTGATGTTATCATGTCAATATAGACCAGCACCTTGTTGAATCTATGCCAGGAAAAATCTTAGCGTTCTCAAAGTAAAAGGGGTCCAACCTGGTACTAGCAAGGTGTAACTAATGAAGTTGAGGAAAAGTGTAAGTATAATTTTTGAGTGTATACACATCGTTTATCAATCCAGTCTAGCTGAAATATTACACCCAGGCTACCTAGGTGAACCTAATCTTGAAGGGGATGTGCAGGAAGCTATTTGCTTACTGCATATCTCTTGTTGCTTACAGTCAGTTCCAGTCAGTTTTATTTATATTGCACCAAATCACAAAAGTCACTTTAAGCATTTTACACTGTGAGATAAAGACCCTATAGTATTACAGAGAAAACCTCAACAATCAGATGATCCCCTATGTGCAAGCACTTTGGCAACGGTGGGAAGGAAGAGCTCCCGTTTAACAGGAAGAGACCTCTCGTAGCACCAGGCTCAGGGAGAGGCAGATATCTGCCTCGATCAGTTGGGAGTGAGGGGAAAGAGAAGAGAAAATAGAGCCCACATACTGTGGGACAGAGAAGACAAAATTTAATGACATGCAGCTGTCACAAATAAATGCATGGGGAGTGAAAAGAGGTGGGTGGAGAAGCTCAATCTTAAATGTAGAGTGGGTGTTTTCCTTCCGAATACAAACTGGGAGATGACTCCAGAAGAGACTGGCCTGATAGCTGAAGTCTTTTCCTCCCATTCTCCTTTTAAAAACTTTAGGAACCACAAGTAGGCCTGCATTCTGAAAGTGAAGTGCTCTATTGGAAAAATATGATAATATTAGGCCTTTAAGATAGAGTGGGGACTGATTGTTCAAGACTTTGTATGTTCCAGGCTCCAGTTACCTAGGTAACCCTCTAATGTATTTACCAACCTGTCATATGCCAGTCAGTGGTATCCTTCACCATCATTGGTAGCTGCTTCAATTGTTTGCTTCAAAGTTTAGAAAAGTTTAACTCAGGCCCTGCCCATTTATTGTCATATTAAAGCACATATTTTCATGCTAAGTCGACAAACATCAGTGACTTTCTACAGTTTCTGGCTGCTTTGTCATTGCAAATTAGTCACCTTAGTTATTTTACAAAATGTAAATTAAATTGCAGTTACATTATAACACTTTGTTTTTAGCATATGTAAGATACCATGTGAGCAGAAACCCTTTTCCACAAAAGAACAGATGGAACACAATAGAGGGACCCTGTGTAGAAGCGTTTGAAAACTGCAGTGGCTGATCAGAGGTGGTAAAGATAAACAGATAGAAGGATATCATGACCTGAATGTAGGGCAGTGCAGGGAGGGGACAAAAATAAAAGCCTAAACCTGGCAACTAAGCTGTAGTTTCCTCTTGAAAATGATGGTGCAGCTGCACGCAAATGAAAACACTAAGGCTGCCAACCACACTCTTAAACTTTCAAGGTGATACCTGATTCTTTGTATCAGCAGGAAACTGTTGCCAAGGGAACAGAATTACTTGACTGTTGATAAAGAATGTCAGGCAATCAAGAGGGAGCTGGAGGCGCTGAAGCACACTCTGATAGGGCAGCGGCACCTCCACCTCTTCTCTGAACAAGGATGTTGGAAACCTGACAATCCATCAGCTTTTCTACAGATGCTGGTCAGATTCACAGTGATCAAAGCTGTACCACTGTTGCAGTCTAAATGTCTATATCTGAGCACGCCTTCTGGAGTAGCAATGTAATGTAAACCAAATGCATTCATAATGACAGTCATTACCTGACAAAAATAGACCTTGAAAGGTCACCTGCAAGGCAGAGCAGCTTTACAGAGAAATACAGCGACCAAACGTCAGTGAGAAGCTCTCAGAAGATTTCAGCTGGATAGTCATTTAAACCAGAGATCTATAGGTTGACATTTCCCCTTTTCTACAGTGTGTAGTTGGTTATACAGTTTCAGAGGAAGCTGTCAGATCTACACGCACAACCCTCTTGTCTTTATGTAATATACCTAATTTAATGCTACTTGTTTCAAGTGGAAACTCTCCCGTCCACCCAGTGCTCAAGTGAGTGTGATGCAGGTGAGAAATATTTTTCCAAGCTCTGTGTTTTAGAGGCAGTTATATTTTTACTTTGCTGGTATACTGCACTCTGGGGGCTAGATGTATAAACAATGTGTAAGCACAAAATCCATGCTTATGGTATATCCCACATATCACTTGGTATTTATAAAAGCACATCTTATGCTAAGGTTAAAACCATCTGTAAACATGATTTTATAGACTTGCCTTAGCTAGTGTAAGGGAGAGATCTAGTAGATATAACCTTTTACTGTTACTGTTACACAGTAATTTATGAAATGTCAACCAATGGCACATTTATAGATTTAATTTTAACCTCTAAAGAACTAAAAGTGTTTTAATTCATTGTATTTACAGTTTTAGCTGTGCTGTACATTTTATTAATTAAACTATGTTAAGTAATTTATTAATTATTTAGCTTTTGGAAGGACATCTGGCATAAAACGTCTGCCAAATTACGAATGTGGATTAATCCGCTGTGGTGACCCCTTGGGGAGAATACAAGGGAGCAGCCAAAAGTACATTTAGATTTGTGTTACTGAGCATTTATTATTAGCTATCTATACAGTCTAGG
>VUQH01028592.1:16536-34512 GCA_015106775.1 Etroplus canarensis | reverse complement strand
GAACTGCCGGGCAGCGTCTGGGAGCCAAAGTTTTTGGTTTCCGTGGGGAGTATTGTCGCGGGACTGATGCTGCAGATTAACGGTTTCTGCGAACTCCGATCTTGGCTTTCTGTGTGGACTGGGACTTCAGTCCTTGACGTCACCTGATGCCGGTGGCCGGGGAAGAGGACATCGTGGGCAGGGTGTTGTGTTGGGCCGGAGGTGGGCCCTGGCCAGCCGGCGCTACCCTTGTATGGGGCACCAGGTCCTGGGGGGAACGCTATATCATTTCACTGTGTATTTATATGTAGTTGAAATGACAATAAAGTAATCTAATCTAATCTAATCTAATTTGCCCAGAGAATCTAAATGAAAGGAGAAAATAATTACATATGAATGAATATTCATTTTTGAGTTTATAATGAGAGTGAAGTGCTCTATTGGGAAAATATGGTACAATGAGGTCTTTAAGATGGGATGGGGCCTGATGGTTTAAGATTTTATATGTGAGTAAAAGGATTCTAAATTCAATTCTGGATTTAACAGGGAGCCAATGAAGAGAAGCCAGTATAGGAGAAATATAATCTCTTTCTAGTCTCTGTCAGTACTCTCGCTGCAGCATTTTGGATCAACTGAAGGCTTTTTAGGGAACTTTTAGAACAGCTAGATATTAATGACCTACAATAGTCAAGCCTAGAAGTAATAAATGCATGAACTAATTTTTCAGTATCAGACGGGATGTTTCTAATTTTGGCAGTAGTACAAAAGGCAGTCATACATATTTGTTTAATGTGAGCATTAAAGGCACTTATCCTGGTCAAAAATGACCCCAAGATCCCTCACAGGGTCACTGAAGGCCAAAGTAATGCTGTCCAGAGTTAGAGTGTTTCTGAGGTTTTTAGGGCTGAATACAATACATTTCTGAATTTAAAAGTAAAAAATTAGAGACCATCCAGTGCTTTATGTCTTCAAGGCATGTCTGTAGTTTAACTAATTGATTTGTGTTATCTGGCTCTATAGATAAATATAGCTGGGTATCATCTGCATAGTTATGCAAATGTATGCATTGTTTTCTAATAATATTGTCTAAGGGAAGCAAGTATAACATAAAGAGTACAGAATGGCCAACACATTCTTTTTTCCTCAAAACACATTTATAAGTGAAACTGAGGCTAATACAAGTTTATGTAAGTAATGTTAATTTTGCCATTTTTAAGATCCTAAAGAAGAAATTTGCATTTAAGACCTAACATTTTGATTTGAGGCTGTGAGAGGTTTTTTTTTTGTTTTAAAAGTGTTGGTTTTGTTGCTTTTTTAAGTATCTTTTCACCTGGTTTTTGCGTTAATGTAGATAGATCTGTTTGTTTATTTATTTCAGTGTTGTAGTTTCATATAAATATGGTGGTTGATGTTAAGCTGATGCCTGCCTGCCCACCCACCCTCTCCAGTTTTACCACAGCAGAGTCACATGGGTAACATCTACTGCCTAAGTGGAGTTATTATCTTTTCCTAAGTCATTATTAATTCTCCTTCACAACTTCCCTTTACCTCATGTTTTCCATCAAAGTCAGGGAAAAGTCTTAAGAAAAAGAACAAAATCTGTGACAGTACACTGTGTCATCGCCGTTGAGCGTGAATGCAGGTGGAACGGACCTAACCAGAACCAGCAGTGATGCTGAATGTGGGCAGAAGTAAAGAGACTTCAGACCATCAACCAGAGAGGAGGTTACTGAATCGCAATCTTAAACTATGCTACTGTCTTGTGATGTAGTAGGCAATTCAAAGCATTCACTCCCACTGCAAATAACTCAAAACATTTCAACATTGACACATTAAAGGGAAAGAGTCCCTAAAAAAAATCTAAAAGATGAGTGAAACACCTTTGATGTAAATAACAACACAAAAAAGCTGATTTGCACCAGATTCATTCACATCAGAATTGCTACTTTACCAGTTCACACCTTAAATTAATTCCAGGTGATAAGCAGACCCTGAGGGAGAATAATCGCTTTTAACAGTTGCATCATTGGAAATGCAGGATTGCAACACTGACTGATAATTCCTCTCGAATGTTAGCGATGAGTCTGTGCAGCTTAACTCACATGCGGAGCACACTGCAGATAATCAGCTGAAGAGAAGACTTTACAACCACCACCACCACTTCGTTGACATTTAAAAATTTCCTTCATTAGGTTGCCAAATGCAGGAGGAGTAATTACTTAGAGGTCTATATGAGATGTTGCCCTGGAAGAACAGCCACCCATGATCTAAATGTGTTTTATTTTGCTGGAGCTACCCCATCGGTTAAAGACCCAAAGGCCACATGTAATTTCCTCTGTGCTTTCACTGCGTGGCCTGTGAAGCTGTGACAATACAAAAGCACCGTCAAACCAAAGAGCTTTCCTGTCAGAGATACTGTGTCTCAAGCACAAACCTTGCCAAGGACAAAGTTAACAGTGCCAAGGTTACAGACAGCATCATGTAGCATTATTAACCTGATTTCAACTCATTATTATTCTTGGCACAATACCCTCCTCTTAGCCAGGGTGTCAATGATCAAGTAATAATATAATGAATGGTTGCTGCTCTGCTGAGCTACACTGGCACTGCCCTTCACAGGAAATTAAAATGTTACACCTGAATTCTTCATTTGGAGACACATTCCTATTTTTTTTATTTTATTTTTTTTTTAGGTAAAGCTTTGCCGTCACCTAAACCTCTCCAACATGCAAAAAACATCAGGGACCACTATTGCGGATTTTAAAAAATGAAAATACATGGAAAGGCACAAGAAAACCATATTATCAAAAGGAATCCTTGCACTTCTATCATTAATCTAATGTTCCCTTCTATTCTAACAGCCTTATTCTTATCTAATGATACTTTTAGCCAGCAGGCAAACTGCTTAGCAGGTAAGGAAGGAAAAAAAAACTTCCAGCTCACCGGTTTCTTTAATGAGCAAAGCAGAATGTCATTTTCTGGTTACTGGACACAAAAGCAGTAGGAGTCATGTTATTATGAGATCTTTAAGGCGGAAAGCTCTAAACGTCCTCCTAAGTGTGTAATGGAACAAGCAATATTTCATTACTTATGTCCAGCTATATATTTGATCTTGAAAATGTATAACTCTGAAATAGAGCACAATAATTTTTTGATAATACACAAGCTTCAGAAGAGGCCGGAATGATCAAATATATAGTTGGGTCTATAGGTTTCCAGCACAAAGGCACACTTTATATTATTTTGTCTCTGTACACCACCACAGATTTCTAATAGAACAAAATGTGATGGGAGTGCAGACATTCAGCTTCAGTTCAACGGATCTGAGAAAATAATGCATGAATGAAAATCCTTTGCACTAAGTGATTGCCTGAAGCCTAGAACCCACGGACATCACCGAATGCTGTGTTTCCTCCCTTGAGGTGCTCTGCCAGGCCTTTACTGCAGCTGCCCTCAGTTGCTGCTTGGTTTTGAGTCTCTCTGCCTTTGGTTTTGTCTTCAGTGAGTGAAAAGCTGCTCTGTTGGGTTGAGCTCTCATGACTGACTTAGCTATTGAAGAATATAATATTACTTTGCCTTGAGAAACTCTTGGGTTGCAGTATGTTTTGGGTCATTATTCTTTTGCTCTGTGAAGGACCATCCAATCAGTGTTGCAGCACTTGGCTCAATCTGAGGAGTGACTATATCCCTGTTCAATTCAGCATTCCTCCTGCTACTTCTATCAGCAATCAAATCATCAACAAACACTAGCGACCCAGTTCCACTGGCAGCCATGCATGGCTATGCCATGACACTGCCTCCACCATGGCTGGCAGATGATGTAGTATGCTTTGGATCACGAGATGTTCCTTTCCCTCTTCATGACATTCTCTCCCCATCATCCTGGTACAAATTAACCTGGCATACCAACCCCAATTCCAAAAAGTTTGGGATGCCGTTTAAAACATAAATAAAAGCACAATGCAGTAGTTTTCAAATCTCATAAACCAATATTTCATTCATATAGAACATAGAAAACATATCAAATGTTGAAAGTGAGAAATTTTATTATTTCATGAAAATTACTAGCTCCTCTTGAGTTTGATGGCAACAAAACATTTCAAAAAAGTTAGGACAGGGCCATGTTTCCCACTGTCTAGCATCCCCTCTTCTTTTAACAGCAGACTGTGAACATTTGGAAAGTGAGGAGACCAGCTGAGACGAATGTTCCCATTCTTGTCTGATGCAGGATTCCAGTTACTCAACGGTTCTGGATTGTCTTTGTTGTATTTTGCATTTCATGATGCACCAAATGTTTTCAGTTAGTGAAAGGTATGGACTGCAGTCAGACTGCAGGACAGTCCAGCATCTGGACCCTTCTACTATGGAGCCATGCTGTTGTAATGGCTGCCGTATGCGGTTTAGCATTGTCTTACTGGAATATGCAAGGTCTTCTCTAAAACAGACATCATCTGCTCTAAAACTTGTATACACCTTTCAGCACTGATGGTGCTTTTCCAGACATGCAAGTTGCTATCATAGACAGTAATGCACCCCCACACCATCATGCATGCAGGTTTTTGAACTGAGCTCTGATAACAAGCCGGATCGACCCTCTTCTCTTTAGTCTGGAGGATGTGGTGTCTGAGATTTTAAAAAAGAATTTCAAATTTCCATTCATCTGACCACAGAACGGTTTTCCACTTTTCCTCCATTTTACATGAGCTTTGGCCCAGTAAAGAAGGCGACATTTCTGGATCATGTTCACATACAGCTTCTTCTTTGCATGATACAGCTTTAACCTGCATTTGTGGCTGGCACGGCCAACTGTGTTCACAGACAAGGATTTCTAGATATTGTGTACTGTAGATGATGGAATATTCAAAGATTTTGAAATTTTATGTTGAGGAATATTATTAGGAAATTACTCCACAATTTGTAGATGCAGTTTCTTGCAGATTGTTGAACCTCTGCCCATATTTACTTCTGAGAAACTCTGCCTCTCTAAGGTGCTCTTTTTATAACCAATCACCCAATCAATAACTGTTGCCAGTTAACATAATTAGTTGCAACATGTTCCTCCAGCTGTTTCTTTTTAGTATCATTTACCTTTACAGCCTTTTGTTGCCCTCATCCCAGTTTTTTAGAGATATGTTTCTGTCATCAAAATCAAAATGAGCTAGTATTTTTCATGAAACTTTTCACTTTCAACATTTAATATGGTTCATTTGTGAATACAATATTGGTTTATGAGATTTGCAAATAATTGCTCTGGGTTTTTATTTATATATTACACAGGATCCCAATGTTTTTGGAATTGGGCTTGTAGTTTTCTGGCAACATCTAATCTGGTCTTCCTGTTTTTGAATATAATCAATTGTTTGCAATTTGATGTCAACCCTCTTGTATTTACATTCATGAAGGTGTCTCTTGACTGCAGACTTTGACCATGATACACCTGGACCACTTTAGAATGGATCAGATTCCTGTTTTGACCACTGCTAAAGTTTTTGCTGTCTCACTCACCTATTCTGGATTTTCAGCCTAATAGTGGCCTAGTTGGTCTAGTTGGACCTTGTATTTAGAGTCTCAGTAAACAACTACTAAATGCAAGTTCAACACTTGGAATCAACTCTAGATTTTTTTATTGGTCTAGCCATCTGTCATGGAATAACAAGCGAACAGGCCTCACCTATTTTGACTTTTATTTAGAAGCCACTGTGTTGGTGTATGAGGAAGAATGTTCAAAAAGTGACATTTTTCTCTTTTTCTTATGGGCTAACAATAAATGTGTGAGGAAGCAGTCAATACGTCACAACATTGTCTAGCTATATATCTGGTCAATGTGAAATACAATTTGATGATTTTCAAAGCACAGACGCTTACAACAACCAAAAAGGATCAAATATATGTATTTCTGATGATTGTAAGGGCACGCTGGGCAGTCAGTCTATATCTCAGCCTCGATGCAAATATTTCCAGCTTTGCAGGAATGGTAACTTGAGCACAATGGAAAGATAAACAAGTTAAAAAAAAACTGCTCCATACAAAAGATGAGATAATCCATTTCCATATGTAATCATCTAAATGTTTTCTCTGCAAGACTGCAGCTTACAGTGATTTTCAATATCAAGTATTTATCCTGACTGTTTAAATATAAAATAAAAAAGTAAGTATCCATTCCAGGTTCCCAGATTTATCATCTCTAAATAGCCTATTCTGTGCAACCGACAGAACACTCTGCAGTCGTGATGTAATGCTATGTGACACAAAACAGAGAAAAAGCGGCAATCTGCAGTCACATTAGGGAAGCTACAATCAGGGAACATTTGTTATTTTGCTTGTAAATTACCTAAGTAATTTTCTGATCAAAAATATTTTTGTTTCTAGACAAATCAATAAAGGAACTAATCACTGCAGCAGTTCTACAATGCAAGCTCTATCTAACCTTCCCATGTGTCAGCCTGGCAGAAAGTCGGTGTAATTCATGCATTATTTGCATAATCTTCTATTTTGTGCCCATTTCTCAACATTTAATCAGACTCTGTGTTGCAACTAGTAATCAGCCCTGATAGTCAGCTGTTTTGAAGACTTAATTAGGACATTTAACACAACCACTATGAGACAGACAGAGAAGAGAAACATGATGAAACTGGCAACAATTTCATCCTAAGCTAAAACATTTAGGAGGGATTTTTAAGCAATTTTTCACCTAGCATCTGGTTAATTTAGACCATGTAAATGCCTCTCCATCACCGTGTTCTCACATGCTGTTCATGCATCTGCTCCACTAACTGTGGCTGGACCCACTCTCCACTGGCCTCTATCAATAACCATATAACAGGCATTTAAAACAGAGAAATAAGTCTGATTAAACTCACAGCCAACAATGCACTAATAATTTCAAGCATATTTTGTAGAGGGAAACTTGATGAGTTGATACAATGTGCTTGATCTGCTCCCAGCTGGCCCAGATAGGCATTACATTTCAATTTGCTAACCGAAATGTGTGCTTTAATTTTAAATTAATTTGTTGCCCAAATGGGGCAGGTTACACTCACATTTTCATCTTATGCTGTACAGCTGCACTCAGCAGAAAAATCTTCAGTCAGTAGAATAATACTGTGAGTCATGACATAGGAGAAAAGGTTAGTGGAACTGAAAATATGCAAAAGATAAGCAAGATTTATCCTCAGCGGACCAGGACCACTTATCTAACCAAGATCATGTTTACACTGCAGACTATCCTTGCTCACACAGGGTGAAAGGTGGGCACACCCCGGACAGATCACCACTCCCTCACAGGACTAGCACAGGGAGACAGTGTCACGGTTTGCCTGAGGACCCAAATGGAGGACTCCGGGAACAAGACGAGTACAACAACAGGCAAAATTTAATCACTGAAAAGTCCTTTAAACAATCAAGTCCATAATGTAGAAACCAGGCATGAAAACATGGGTAACTGGAAATTAGACAACATCTAAATGAACTGACTACATGACTGTGAATGCAGAAAGGAGACTGAACTTGACAGATGAACATGAACACAAGAGGAACAGACAGAGGAAGCTAATGACCAGCTAAACCCAGGCAGAGGCTAGAACTGAGGCAGAGGAGACCCAGGGGGAAACTAATAAAAGTCAGAATGCAAATGGAGGCTAGAACTTAGGAGAGGGAACTGAGGCTTGAATACTAACAGAGTATGGTAAACAGTATCGGGAACTGAGAAATCCTGAAACTCTAAACAGGAACATACAAAACTAGAATACAAAGACCTAGGCTCAAGACCATCAAACAGAAACTGCACAAAGAAAAGGAATACAGAGACTCACAGATAACATGTAAAGAAAACACAAGAGAAGCTGGAATAACAAAAAAATAATAAAAACTACATGAAACAAGAACCTAGGTACATAAAGAACAAGAAAACCAAAACATCTTAAAAACTAACAAAAACTCAGTCTCACAACCACAAAAGACAGTGTTTCACACACTTGCATCTATACCTGTTGGCAACCTAGACCCGACTTGGAAGTTCTTGGACTGTGGGATGCAATCAGAGCAGCCAGAGGAAAACCATACAGGTGCATGGAGAACAGGCAAACTCCACACAGAAAGGTCTCAGCCACTCATCAACAGCTCATAACCTCCTTGCTGTCATACTGGACAATCAATCCTTCAAAACAGATTTGGTAGACTTAATCATAAAAATCAGATTTTTTTTTTCCAGCTGTAGGCAGATTTAAAAGAGAGAGAGAGAGAGAGAGAGAGAGAGAGAGAGAGAGAGAGAGATGAGCACTACCATAAAGAGATCACCAGAGTTTTTCGTGATTCATCTCATCTCACAGGTCTCTGAATGTCTACTGTATGTCTCTACACACTCACACCATTATGGTGTTGTCAGTATAGTACAGTGGAAAACAGAGCAGATATTTTTTGTAAAACTTTTCTCTTAGGATATCTACATGCACAGGGCAATTTATTAGTTCCACCTGCCTTGTTTGCACTGGGTTGGACCCCGTTTTGCCTTCAGAACTACCTTAATTATCCATATCACAGGTCCATCAGGGTGCTGGAAACATTCACCGGAGATTTTGCTCCATATTGAAATGATAGCATCACACAGTTGCCGCAAATTTGTTGGCTTTGGATCCATGATGTAGATGTCCTGTTCCACCACTTCCCAAAGGTGCTCTGTTGGATTAAGATCTGGTGACTGTGCAGGCCATTTGAGCACAGCGTCATGTTCATGAAACCAGTTTGAGATGATCTGAGCGTTGTGACACGGTTTGATTTGATTGGTACACTGTTGTCATAAAGGAAGACTTTGGTTTTCAGTTAGTGCTAATGGGCCCAGTGTGTGCCAAGAAAGTGCCCTCCATACCAATTCATCACCTCCACCAGCCTGAACCGTTTATACAAGCCAGGATCCCTGCTTTCACGTCATTTATTAAAAATTTTAACCCTACCATCCAAATGTCACAGCAGAAAGACTCATCCAAACAGGAAATGTTCTATTGTCCAATTTTCGTAAGCCTATGCCAATTTTAGCCTCACTTTCTTGCTCTTAGCTGATAGAAAAGGCACCCAGTGAGGTCCTCTGCTGCTGTATCCCATCTGTTTCAAGGTTTTAGGTTTGACCTGCTCTTCTGCATATTTTGGTTGTAACAAGCAGTTATTTGAGTTGTTGTTGACTACCTATCAGCTTGAACCTATCTGACCATTCTCCTCTGACCTCTGGCATCAACAAGGCATTTTCACCCAGAGAACTGCCACTCATTGGATATTTCCTCTCTCTGTAAACCCTAAAGATGGCTGTGTGGGGAAATCCCAATAGATCAGCAGTTTCTGCTCAGTCCAGCCCATCTGGCACTAAGAACCATGCCATGTTCAAAGTCACTTAAATCACCTTTCTTCCCTACTCTTATATTCAGTTTGAATTTCAGCGGTTCATCTTGACCATGTCTACATCTCTAAATGCACGGAATTGCTGCCGTTTGATTGGCTGATTAGATGTATGCACTACTAAACAGCTGAACAGGTATATCTGATGAAGCTGCTGATACTTGTGTATTTTATGCAGTATTAGACAGCTGCCTCATTCCAGGGCAGGCTAAATGAAGACTTTTTGTAGAAGACAGAGACGGAGAGAATACAAAATGAATTACACAAAATGACATGTGCTTTACTTAACAGTTTAAATCTAAAATTAGGTGTATCCTCAGATACACTAGACAGTGGCAAAAATTAAAAGCCTCACCATTCATTCCTGTTAAACTGGCAAAACCCATTACAACTGTAAAAATATTACAAAACTTAAAAAACAGCACAGCAAAGTGAGGTCCTAGTTCACCATTGACCTCTATCGAATTTAAATCCCTCTCCTCACATACAAAGTCTTTAAAGCCAGCCTATCCTAAATACCTAATAGCACCATATTTTCCCAATAGAGCACTTTGTTCTCAGAATGCAAGCTTACTTGTGGTTCCTAGAATTTCTAAAAGTAAAAGCCTTTAGCTGTCAGACCCTCTCCTCTGGAACCAGCTCCTAGTTTGTATTCAGGACACAGACACCCTCTCTACATTTGAGATTAGGCTTAAAACTTTCCTTTTCGATAAAGTTTATAGTTAGGGCTGAATCTGGTGACCCTGAACCATCCTTTAGCTACACTGCAATAGGCTGCTGGGAGACTTCCCGTGATGTATGGAACATTTCTTCTCCGCCCACCTCATTTCATCCCCATGCGGTTATCTGCCACTGCTGCTTCTCGTTAAATTTTCTCTTCTCTCTTCCATAGCATGAATGGACCTTGATTCTCCATTGTCTCCTTTTTTACACTTCTTATTTTCCACACCCAGCAACCGGTCAAGGCAGATGGCTGCACCTCCCTGATCCTGCTTCTGTCAGAAGTCTCTTCCTGTTGAAAGAGAGTTCTTTCTTTCCACTGCTGCCTAGTGCTGCTCGTAGGGGATCATCTGATTGTTGGGGTTTCCCCTCTCTTTTCTGTCCATTGTAAGGTCTTTATCTTACAGTATAAAGCAGCTTAAGATTACTTTTTTGTGAACTGGCGATATATAAATAAAATGAGTTGAACTGAATTGGATTACTACTTATGCTTACTGTAAGTGCATATTATTTCTGTTAACTGTGGGATTATTAGCAACACTGTAAGTGCACTTACTTCAAATTTTGTAGTAGTGATGTGGTTCTGTGATCCCAGATTTAAGCAATAATTTTGGTGACTGATAAAAATCAGGGGCAAAATATGAAATTAGTTTTTAAAACATTAAGATTGTCCTTCATTATGTTTCATTCTGTTGTGTGTATCTTTTAAAGCAAAGCAAAAAGTAAAGCAGACAACGCAGTGTGTACTGTCTGCAGTGTGCACTGTCTATAATTGACAAAAACAAAAGTGTGCATAGCATATTGATACAAAGCATAGCAAAGAAAAAAAAGCTGGCAAAATGTTTTTCTGTGTCTCATCCACACACAAGAATATGTGGGCAGAGGGGTGTTTATAAAACTCAACTGAGCTATCTCTGTTTCCATGATCACTGAGTTCTCAGATCTTTGTTACAATATTTATCTATGAAGCTAATAAATACAAAAAAAAAAAAATCTGCATTATTCTAAATAGTCCCACAAGTTAGACACAGACAACCTACTGGGTAATCAAGACACAAGGACCAAAAAAACAAGAAAAATTGCCTCCTGGATCCATTTTACATTTCAGGAATTATCTTATGAACATATAACGTGTTTATGTGTTTATGAATGCATCATCCCAGCTGGAGGGTTTTTCCTCTGAGAATATTGTAGTGCACTAATCATGGCAAAAGCATGACCAAATAACAGGATAAAAGTTTTGTCCAGGCCTGTTTCCATGACAACCGAGGAACTAAACCAACTAATGAAGACTTAAATGTAGTTATGAGCTTAGGAAAAAGCTACTAACCTTGCATTAAGACTTTTTGTTGCTGCTGGTTTTTGCTTGTTTGTCCACTACTTTTTCCCCTGTGGTCTGTAACACCACTTTCATATATGGTGTTTTGATGAGCTTTACTAATTAAAATTGATGGGTGGGAGGGCTGGGTAGTATATCGCTCACATCATACATGATATGAATTTTTCAAATACTGCTGTACAAGTGTCTAGACAAAACATCATCTGTGGCATTCCAAGCAGTGAAGATGTACTAGATTATTGACCACTAGTGTGGCATATCAGAGGCACTCTGTATTAACTGTACATCCTTTATCATCAAGGCACTAATAACATGACTTACACCAGCTACTTCATTAAGTATACCTGTTTTAGTGGCTGTTAATGCAAATATCTAATTGGCCAATCACGTGGCAGCAACTCAGTGCATTTAGGCACACGGACATGGTCAAGATGAACTCCAGAAGTTCAAAACAAGCATCAGAATGAGGAAGAAAGGTAATTTAAGTTACTCTGAGGATGGTATGCTTGTGCATGGCATGGATCAGAAAGTGCTGACTCGTTGGGATTTTCCAACACAACCATCTGTAGGGTTTACAGTGAATAGTCCAAAAAAAGA
The DNA here is from genome assembly GCA_015106775.1 of Etroplus canarensis. NCBI lineage: Eukaryota > Metazoa > Chordata > Actinopteri > Cichliformes > Cichlidae > Etroplus > Etroplus canarensis. Next base: position 22,493 of record VUQH01028592.1, on the reverse strand, counting down.
GAGAAAATATCTAGTAAGTGGCAGTTCTCTGGGCAACAATGTCTTGTTGATGCCAGAATTCAGAGAAGAATGATCAGACTGCTTCGAGCTAGTGGGAAGGCAACAGGAATTAAAATAACTACTCGTTACAACAAAAGTATGCAGAACACACAACATTTCAAACCTTGAAGCAGATAGGCTACAGCGGCAGAGGACCACACCGAGTGCCACTCCTGTCAGCTGAGAACAGAAAGGCTACAATTTTCACAGGCTCACAAAAAATGGGCAACAGAAGATTGGAAACACGTTGCTTGGTCTAATGAGTCTCGATTTCTGCTGATGCAGATGGTAGGGTTAGACTTTTGCATAAACAACATAAAAGCATGGATCCATCCTGCCTTGCATCAACAATTCAGACTGCTGGTGATGTAATGGGGTGTGGGGATATTTTCTTGGTATGTTTTGGACCCCTTAGTACAAGCTGAGCAGTCTTTAAGCTTACAGCCTACCTGAGTATTGTTGTTAACCATGTCCATCCCTTTTTGTGTTTTATACACGGTCTATGGCTTTAAGGTAAGGGAAGAAGCCAAGGAGAAACCAGTCACCTTCCCCTCTTAAAGGTTTCCTTTCATCTCACATCTGAAGATCACACATGCAGAAGAGCCCTGGCAATGGATGCCAAAGAGGAAAAAGAACAAGACCCAGGAGTCAGAACAGAACATTGTTGAAAAAAGCAAAGGGCTTCTGGGAAACACAAACAAGTCTTCTACCAGTAGGGGACAACCACATGGCCATGTAATTGTCGTTATTGCAATTAGCAGTTTAAGTCCAAAACTAAAAAAGCTTACCGCATGTGTGACAAGGGTGTATGTACTGGGTGTCTGCTCTTAATTTAATTAGGAAAAGTCAGGGATCACAATCACATACTACAGTTATATAAGCATCTGACCTCGTCTAGACGCTGCAATGGCACAAATGCAAGTACTATAATACAAATGTGGGTGTGGGAAAGAAATGTCCTAAAATAAGACACTTTGTTCCCATGAAATGGGAAAGAAAGGTCAGTGGTTCGATCCCTAGCTCCCTAGTCTGTGTGTTGACATGTCCTTGGGCAGGCTGCTGAACCCCAAATTAACCCTGATGCATCCACCAGAATGAAGGTGTGTGCATGACGGTTAGAAAAACACTTAAAGGAAAAGAATAAAATGCTGCATGAATGTATGTTGAATGGGTAAATGTGGTTTACAGTTAAAAAGCACTTTGAATACTCAGTTATGGTCAAACTGAGCCATATAAGTACCACGTCTTTTACCAAGAGTCACTGACGCTGTATGAGGAAACACACTGCAGCCATCTTCTCTCTCCACACATCTGAGGGCAATCTGTGTCATTGTTTACAAATGTCTGAGCTGTTCACTGAAATGTTCCTAAAATGCTGCTGAAGCAAAACAGTAAATTCATTTTTGTCCGGACAGGTAAGTTATAACAAGTTTTGTCCACAAACCAGCAGACAGCCAGAACAGCATTAGTCTGGATGTCAGTGACTTTGACTTTTACTGAGAGTATGATTGGAAAGGATGGGGAAAAACAAAGCTGGGGCCCAGAAGCACAAGCATTTAAAACTTGAATGGCAATGGAATCGCAGTGATTGGTGGGTTCAGTTGTGGAGAACATGTGTATCAGTGCTGACTAGTTGCATATGTGCAACTTTGTTAAGTTGACACACGAATTTGTCACTGACAAATGGTGAAAAAAATGTTGGAAGATGAACATCTTCACTAAAGAGACTGGTTGACATCTGTGGTTAAACAGCAGCTGTACAAATACATTTACTCAGGTAAAATCTTTCTATTGCTGACAGACCGACAAAGCTTACAGGTTGACCTATGGTAAGGGGTGTACTGGTGAATACAAATGACACATAAATGCATGACAAAGTTTGTTTCTAAGGTTATGCAACTACTTGCAGGTTTAAATAATTAGTCAAGTAAAACTAATCACACACATTTACTGACTTTGAAAAGGTCATTAAGTCATTAGTCTCTTCAGTCTGGGCTTCACCAAAATCAGAATGAGTTTATCATCTCGGTCTGTCTGGCCATTTCATCAGCTACATGTCACAGTCTGCTCCTCTCCCTACATTTGTCTTAGTCTCTCCTTCCCATGATTTCCCCTTGGGATAGTTGCCTCATTATTCTTTGTTGTGGTAGAATAACAGCTGAATAAGTAACCAGCTGTATGAGGGTGAACGTGCCAGCCATAGGAAATCTTCTGTTTACAGCTTTACATTTATTGAAATACGCTTTCCACGTGTTCTGCAGTTGTATCACAATATAAAAGAGTCTCCCAGATAAATTTGAAGTTTCTGTCCAACAAAACATTAGCGTGTGTTGAGGGCGGTAGCTAACTAGCATTAGCAGCTCTCCATTCATTTCCATATACACTAGATGACAAACCTAAGGCAACTGGCAACTACCAGCAACTTTTAAGGTGCAATGGTTTCTTGCATGTTCCTTAAAACCTGATGTGATAAAGCAATGAGCACAGCTTAAAAGTCAAAACGACCAGTTGCATACACTTTAGTTATACCTGTTAAATTGCTCGCTAAGACAAATATCTAAACAGCAAATCACACTGAGGCAAATTCATGTTTTTAGGCATGCAGATGTGGTCAAGATGAACTAGTAAAGTTCAAACTCAGCATCAGAATGGGGAAGCAATTAGCTTTAAGATACTTTAAATGCGGTATGCTTGTTGGTGCCAGACAGGCTGGTCTGAGTATTTTATAAACTGCTGAGCCGATAGGAAGGCAACAGGAACTCAAATAGCCATTTGTTACAACCGAGGCATGAAGAAGAGCATCTCTGAAGGCACAACACATCGAACGTTGAAGCAGATGGGCTACACCCAGCAGAGAGTGCCTTTCCTATCAGCTAAGATCAGGAAACTGAGACTACAGTTTGCATAGGCTCACAAAAATCGGACAATAGAATATGAGAAAAATGTTGCCTGGTCTGATGAGTCTTGATTTCTGCTGCAGCATTCAGATGATAGGGTCAGAATTTGGCATAAACAACATGAAAGCATGGATCCATAGTGCTTTTATTGCATTTTATCAATGGTTAAGATCATTGGTGGTGTAATGGGGTGGGGGATATTTTCCTAGCACTCTTTGGGACTCTTAAATGAGAATTATTTAGGTGCCACAGCCTACCTGAGTATCATAGCTGACCATGTCAATCCCTTGATGACCACAGTGCACCCATCTTCTGACAGCTGTATCCAGCAGGATAATGCACCATGTTACAAATCTCAAATAACGTCAAACCGGTTTCTTATTGTACTCAAATGAACACCACAATGCCAAGAGCTCATTCAAATAGAGCACCTTTGGGACGTGGTGGAAGGGGAGATTCACATCATGGCTGTGCAGCCAACAAATCTAAATCAAATCTGAAGAATTTTACCAGCACCTTGTTGAATCTATGCCATGAAGAATTAAGGCAGTTCTAAAGGCAAACAGGGTCCAACCTGGTATTGACAAGCTTTATCTATTTATGACGTGACCAGTGAGTCTATGTTTTAGTTGGGAGTGAATATTCTAGTGCTTAAAATATGTATACGACCCACCCAGATTTGAAAAATATTCTATACAGTCAATTCCCTCACTTGGAGAAAAAATGGTGCCAGTGCCTTCAGCCAACAGAGGCCATATTTTCATGCCCAGTAGAGAGCCTAATGCTGCAACCTTTAGGGGTCTGCTAACTGCAATATATGCAAATAAATCCAATGCAGTGAATGTTTGGCGTGTGAACATTTTCCAAGCATAACCTGTGTTATACATCACACCTGTCTCTTTCTAGCATTTTAAATTTTGGTAGGTATTTTTCCTGATATATAGTTTAGGCAAATAAGTAGTGCTGGATAATCTTTTATTTCTCCCCTTTTTTCAGAATCTGATTTTCGCAAGTACCACAGTGATACCATTATGGAGTATCTGGTCACTGCATGCATACAAGAAAGGAAACAATGAATTTTTAGATCAAAGACAAACAGTGCTGATGAAACCAGCTCATGGCTGAAACCCTTTGTGAGTTTTAACAATACAACCATCACTTTCATACATAAACATCTTCTTTGGCTCACGGTGTTTTCAAGGTGATTCTGTTTTCCATCTGGTGCTCACAGATGTACTTAAGAAATAAAGAGATCAGAGAAACACTAGAAGTGTAACTTGTTTAAATTCACACAATATTGAAGGGAGTGCAGCTTTGCCAGACTTGTAAAATAAATTCCACGTTAACAGATCAGGGTCATTTATTAAGTCATTAGTGGAAAAAATGAGGGGAAAAAAAACGAGCCAAGCTGATGAGCTATGAGGCAAGCCACATTAATCAATGAACAGAAGAAAGATAATTACTGACAGAGATCGAATATTGTCACATAAGATGAAAATGAGTTCACAGCAGTGCATGTTTGGGGGGGGGAACACCGAGACCAACACTGGTCTAGCTTCATTAGTGTAATATTCACTTTTAGGTCATTACCAATAATTATAAGGTGGTGCTCAGAGCAGAAAACAGAAGGGAGTATTATGTAATATTAGAGTAAGTTTCATTTTCATGCTGTTGGGGCTTTGGAAGGGCTGGAAAAAATCAAACACCTACAGTATTGATATACAGTAACATTAAATGGTAGTTTAACTTCATGATACAACAATCATTAGAGCCTCTGTAGTAACTTCAACTACAGAAACTAATCAACCAAATTCATACAGACATAGCTTCATAAGTGTGCTCCAGATTTCCTGAAGCTCCACTTGAACCAACCAGATAACACAAAGTGGAAAATTATGTACACAATGATTGTGCTCTTGGGAGTATGTGGTGGAGGCTTGTCATTTGTAGCAGATCTCTGCAATGGCGCAACGGAAAAACACATGCTAAATGTCTAAGGCACCAATGATCATGCAGTTCAGATTGTAGCATTTGAGCCAAAGGTGTGATTAAGATTGGTAAAACTGTGTTGACTTAGCAGTGGGATAAATAAACTTAAGCTTTAACTTCAGGTCCAGTTACATTTCCAGTAGTGCTGGTGTAACCAAACACCTCAGAAAGAATGCTACAACTATCAATTCATCAATCAATTATCATGGTTGTATTTATCTGATTTAAATGATCTAATTGTTTTTAACTAATTGTTTGAGGCAAAATCCCACATAGCTATTCCTAGAGTAATGTGTTGTTTTTAACTGCTCATTAAAATTCTATGTATTAATTTTACAAATGTCTGTTTATGCTGAGTTTTGTTGCTACTGAACTAAATTTTGAATGTCAGTGTCTCAAGAAAATACATTCAATTTACCATTTATCAAAGGCCTACTGAGAAAATGCCATCTGTTTATGGACAATGTGTAATAATGTAGAAATGAAAGTTCATAGGTAGTTTAAACTTTAAAGATTAGTAGTGGAGATGGGTCACAAGAAAGACAGTGAGATACACCATCAGTATGGGTGAAAGTATTGGGCCATTCCTCTTAATCCTTGAATTCAGGTGTTTCATTCTCTCCAATTGCCAGAGATTTATAATATCGAGCACCTAGCCGTGCAGTCTGCCTTTATAAACATTTGTGAAAGAATGGGTTGTTCTAAAGAACTCACTGAATTCCCGCATGGTACTGTAATAGGGTGTCACCATTGCAACAAGTCAGCTGGTGAAATCTTCCTTCCTAGATATTCCACAGCCAACTCTAAGTGGTATTATTGCAAAGTGGATGTGTTTAGGAACCACAGCAAAGTTACAGAGCGAGGTCGTCAAGTGTTAAGGTGCACAATACATATAAGTTATCAGTGCTGTTGAATCAATAACTGCACAACTCCGAACCTCCTCTGGCATTAATATTGGCACAAAAACTGTGCACCTGGAGCTTCACTGCATGGTTTTCCATGATCACCAAGCACAATGCCAAGAGTCAGTTG
>VUQH01028585.1:8644-27086 GCA_015106775.1 Etroplus canarensis | reverse complement strand
TGCACTGGAGAGAAGAGGAATGAAAGTCAGGAGAAGCAAGACAGAGTACATGTGCATAAATAAGAGGGAGACAGGTAGAATGGTGAAGACGCAAGGAGTAGAGGTGTTGAAGGTGGATGAGTTTAAACACTTAAGATCAACCATCGAAAGCAATGGACAGAGCACAAGAGAATTGAGGCAGGGTGAAGTGGGTGGAGACGAGTGTCAGGGGTGCTTTGTGACAGAAGGATAGCAGCAAGAGTGAAAGGGAAGGTTTACAAGATGGTGGTGAGACCTGCCATGATGTATGGTTTGGAGACGGTGGCACTGACAAAAAGACAGGAGGCGGAGCTGGGGATGGCACAGTTGAAGAAGCTGAGATTTTCTCCGGGAGTGACCAGGATGGACAGGATTAGAAATGAGTACATCAGAAGGTGATATTGATATGATTTAAACATGATGTGTACTGATTTTTGCATCAGATAGAAACAGAAATTCTCAAATAAAAAACACAATGTCTAAATATCTCTCATGTGAATATAGATGCTATATTATATTACTGTAAATGAATTGAAAAAACAAAATAATAAATATATAATGAGGCCTAAAATGTTAAAAATAAGAGTGGACAAACAGAAAACCTTCTCTCTTTGCTTCGTCTCAGTTTTCAGTATGTACAAGCTAAACACAGGGACTGTATAAGATTACAGTTATCCACGGAAACTTTTATTTTCAGCTTGTAGTTTTCAGCCAGAAAGTTTGAATCTTGGTCCTTTTGCTCAACTTACTTAAACATGACAAATAATCGGAGCTCTGCAGGTTGCTCTGAGTCATTTGCATGGCATGCCAAATTAATGTGTTTGACAGTAAGAGTTTAAATCTTAAAAGCCTTTAAAACCCTCTCCGCCTGATTACTATAACTTACTCCTCCACGTGACTAATCCAGTCCGGCAGTACTCACACTATAGATTCAAATAGAATTACCATCAATATTACTGAAAATAAACTTCCAAATAATAAATCACATGCAGAAAAAACTTCCTTAAATCACAGTTTCAAACTAACACAGTGATTGGTTCTTATTCGTACAAAAAGGAGAAAAAGGAACTAAAAATAGCTAGTTTTGTATCCTAGTTTGACAATATGAGAAAAATAACTCCCGCTTCCTGTTTCCTGTTTGTTCCTGTTTTTCCATGTTGCTATATGAATCATTTAAGGTCAGAGATGACCACAGTGACTGATTTTAGAAACCTGCTCACCATACTAAGGCATTTTAATTCAGCATTTGCTACATATTATCACCCATTTAAAGTGAAACAGTACAAATGACTTTCTGACTAGGTAAAGGTGATCTATACAGAGCGAGTTACATTCTGGGAGTTATAGATTTTGATATATTCTTTGAAAAACATGCATGTGAACCACACAGTGGAACACTCTGAGGATCACCAATGTGCTTTGTCCTCTGGACACCCTTTAGAAATTTTAAATCCATCTTGTAGCTGTTGAGATGTTTCAGTCAGAGCAAACTGAGACCACTCCTAACATAACCACATGTGATCAGTAATGATATATGTTGAGTTTAATAGCATATGTCTGTGTGTGTGTGTGTGCAGGAGCTGGAGCTGGTGGAGGATGTGTGGCGGGGAGAAGCTCAGGATCTGCTCTCCCAGATAGCTCAGCTGCAGGAGGAGAACAAAACCCTCCTCACCAACATGTCCATCAAAGACCCCATGAATGAGGAGGAGCTACAGAGGCATGAGGGTGAGGACGTGGTCTCAAAAATGCAAAGTTCACCTACTTTAGATGCTAAAACCTAACATTATGATTTATTCCTATATCAGTATAGGATAATAACTATGTATTTTTGTTGATATTATTGCTTCCAATATTTTGTTACATACTGGATTCTTGGATTTGCAAATGGTAGATCAGAGGATTGTCACTCTGATGGTCACAGTGCATATAGAAAGTCTACACTCCCCTGTTTATCAGGTTTTTCTGATATAAAAAATTTGACCAAAATCCATATTGTCAAAACCTTTTTCAACTTTAATGTATAATTCAGTTGAAAGAGAAACAAATCTGTTGGGGATAAAAAATAAAAAATGTACAATAAGCTGATTGCATAAGTATGCACACCCTAAAACTAATACTTTCTTGAAGCACCTTTTTCTTTAATTAGAACTTTCAGTCTTTTTTGGATATACACCTGCCATCAATTAAAGTGACTGATAAACCCCAAATAAAAAATTAAATTGTGCTAAGGTATCAGTCAGGAGAAGGGGACAAAAAAAATTCCACAGCATTACATATACCATGGCACACAGTGAAGACGGTCATCAAGAACTGGAGAAAATATGGAAACATAATGACTTTACTGTGAACTGGACATCTTTCCAAAATTAATGAAAACACGAAAAGGTCAGGGAGGCTGCCAAGAGGAATACAGCATCACTGAAGGAGTTGGCAAGTATTGGTTGCATAGTACATGTGACAGCAATCTCCCGTATTCTCTATAGTTCTAGACTATGGGGTAGGGAAGTCTTTTCTTACAAAGAAAAACATCCAGGCCAAAAAAAACACACACACACACACATCAGGTCTCACAAAAGCATTTGTGACAATCTGTTACGGTCTGATAAAACCAAGGGTGATATTTTTGGTCACATTTCCAAAAGGTACGTTTGGCACAAAAACAACACTGCATTACCAGAACACCATACCATACACCATACCCATGGTGAAGCACAGTGGTGGTAGCATCATGCTTAGGGGTTGTTTTTCTTCAGACTGAACTGGGGCTTTAGTCAAGGTGGAGTGACTTGTGCACAGTTCCAAATATCAGTCAGTTTTGGCCCTGCACCTTCAGATGTCTGCTAGAAAGCTGAAGCTGAAGAGGAATTTTACCTTTCAACACGACAGTGACCCCAAGCATACATCCAAATCAGAAAAAGAATGGCTTTAAAAGAAGTTAATGAAAGATTTGGAATGACCCAGCCAGAGCCCAGCCCTAAATCTAACTGAAAATCTGTGGGGAGACCGTCTCTGTGCACAAGACATGCCCTCACTCTCTGACAGATGTGGAGGCTTTTGCAAGGAAGAGTGGACAAATATTAAAAGTCAAAATGTGCCATGCTGATCGATTCCTACCCAAAAAGACTGAATGCTGTAATTAAAGCAAAATTATTAGTTTTAGGGTGTGCAAACTTTTTAACCAGATTATTATACTTTTTTTACAATAAATATTTTTCCCCCAGCAGATTTGTTTCTTTTTCAATTGCATTGTACAGGTTTTAAGTCACATTAAAAGTAGAAAAAATTTTGAAATGATTTATTGTGGTCTCGTTTTTTATATCAGAAAAACTTGATAATTCACCAAGGGTGTACGGACTTTATCTGTCCACCATACATGGCGAATATGAAGACAAAAACAGGGGAAGGGCAAGCCTAGAACTGCCTAAAATTAAGAAAAACAAGTTCAAAAACAAGTGTAAAAATAACAATTTGCAGTTTTCTTGGCTGGTCTTTAGGCAACTGGCAGCTTTTCAGACTAATCTTTCCCCAAATATCAAACTACTTCTTTAAGTAAAACAGGAAAATCAAAGGAATTGTTTGCCACCTGCTGTTTTGCAGTAAAAAATAATTACAAATCATCTGATTTTTGTGCACATGTACAGAAAACCAGAAATGGATTGCCAGAAATCCTAAATCTTTCACACTTGAGGCAGAGGTGGAAAAGTCATGGTGTCTTTAAAGCAAAGTGCAACAAAATGCAATGATGACAGAGTTGAAAATTATGATGTAAATGAGGCATGTGATTTCCTAATGGATAATAACAGTGTTTAAGATGATGTTGAAGTAATGGCTTATTGGCACTCAACTGAAAGAACTGGTGCTGCTAGTTATCTGCATGCAGCCCCTACAAGGTGTCTGTGAGTTGTCCTAAGAAATGACTGTTATGTCCTAAACAATATTAAACAAAGGTCTTTAAATACATACATATACAGATGATATGCCTGTGATACAGGCACAGATCAGACTAGAGCAGTGTGTTGTTTCCTTGAGTTTTGAAATCTTTGTAAAGAATTAGAGGGTGACGTGGTTGCTGGCTGCTGATTGTATCTTTGAGGATGCAGATCATGTCTCAAAAACATAATGTATAACTATTTGTGATGCTGCAGTCATTCAGAATAGAAATTAAGTCTGATTAAAATCTAATGTCTTGTCATAAATGTAGGTTTGCCTGGGTCAGTGTTCCAAAATGTATCTGTTGTCAGTAAAGTCTGAAACAGAACTCTGTAATGATCAAGGCTCACTGTGAAATTTAAAGCCTTTAACGTCCCAAAATCTGCAGATAACCTGTAATATTTACATAACAGTAGTGGATGAAAATCCCTTTTAATTTGTGTTGTCTTTTGCAGATTTTTCTGGGGAAATTCATTTAGAAATTTGTGCTTACATATAGACAGAAACTTGCACTGTTTACACTGGGTACATCTCTCTCTTCTGGACACACAGTGCCACACAAAGGAAGCCTTCTCTGTGCCTGACGGCAGGCCAGTCTTGTCTCTGCGTCAGAGGCCTCTCCGCGGTCTCACACAGAGGCTACAGTCACCCTGACACACAGACCAGCTTCAGTATACAAGCACACCTGCCAGCCTCACACACAAATCAGGGCTCACTTCCCTCTGCCAATCCACCCACATTATAAAGAACTGAAATTATTCCTGATAAACTCTACCTGGCCTGTTTGGGGTTTTTTTTTTTTTTTTTGCCTCACTGTGTCTTCCTCCCCAGGCATGACGGAGAGGGAGAGGCAGGTGATGAAGAAGCTTAAAGAAGTCGTGGACAAGCAGAGGGACGAGATTCGAGCCAAGGACCGTGAGCTCACACTGAAAAACGAGGACATAGAAGCAGTAAGGACACAAACTCAGTGTCTCGACGAAAACAGGATGTGTTGTTTTCTTTCTATGAGATTTCAGAGAACTTAGATAACTTCATTCCTGTTAATGTTCCATGTCACCAAGTAGGCCAAAGGTCTGGTTCGAAGGAGACGAGCAGCAGCAAATTCAGATGAACATTCAGCTGACCTAAACGCATATTTGCTACCAGTGTATTTTTTCTTTATGAATAGAAAAAAGATGTTAAATGATATGCAAGAAAAGGCTGAGCAGATGAATGAGGCGTGGTTATATGGTTACAGGTCACTGACCATAAAAACCTAAAACCATACCTGATTTCAGTTTGTCCCAAGCTGAGCAAGCGCAAGGCAACAAGTAGAGCGCACACACACACACACACACAGATGAAATATCACATTCAGACATACAAACCCCATTTCCAGAAAAGTTGGGATGTTTTCCAAAATGCAATAAAAATCTAAATCTGTGACATTTGTAGTGGTTTGACCTGTTTTTATATTTCAGTTATGGCTTCAATATCAAACCCCACAAAGGGTTACAGGTTAGTCACATGAACCCTCGTAGCATTCCAAGCTAAAATTACATTAACCAAACTTCAATGCAGCATAATAAAGGACAGCACACACGTGGTTGATGTTAAAGAATGATATATTAAACTCAAAATGAAGAAAGCAAACAGCTCCCGACAGTTCAGTCTTGGTCTATAGTACTCAGTTAATTCAAAAGTAAAATAAAACCTAGTTTGCTTCAATTCAATATGGTAAACAAGAAAAAAAACCCACAACAGAAACAAAGTTTAAGAAATAAGGATCCAAAATCAAAGCCAGGTAGTCAGCCTGCTCTTGGACCGTCTCCAGTCCAGTGTTTGTAATGCCAGCTGAGCAACCCCACCCAAGCTTTAATCTGCATGCAGATTTACTTTAGGCGGAGGATAATCTATGCCAGAGATCGGCTGAGATTAATAAACAACATAAAAATGTGGCAGTCCCCATGTTAACTCACGAGAACCTTTATTTAACTGGCAAAAGTACAAAGAAAAGCTTTTCAATACTTTTAATGACCAACTTCTTTATATTTTTTAAATATACACACGTTTAGAATTGCTCAGGTTCAGCAGAGCTCAACTTACACTAATACAATCACTGGGTGTGTCGAGCACTTCACAGCTACCTGCCAAACAGTGAACTCGAGGATCTTAGATCCATAAATCAGTTTTCTTTTCCGTTTTGGGCTGGAACCTATTCCAGCTGTCATAGGATGAGAGGCAGAGCACACCTGAACAGGTCACTAACATAAAGGCACACCTGTGGCTAATTTATAACCTCCAGTTAACCTAACAAACATGTCTTTGTACTTTGGGAAAACATTCAGACTCCACAGAAAGGTCCCAGCTGGCCTGGAAATCTGAACCCAGAACCTTCTTGCATAAATTCAAGAGTGCTAACCACTGCAGCACCCCGATCTTGGACTAACTTTGGCATTTTGTTGCCTCTTAATACAGGAGCAACTACACAGACACTTGAAACAGTGTCATCTAGCTGTAAAATTTGTGGTTAAATTTGGCACTTTCAAGTTAAAGTTAGTAAAAGGAAATGCTTTTTAAAGAGTCCTCCTCCCTCCATTGTTTATATATCCCATTTGTGGCCACATCTCTTTTATACACTGCCAGTCAAAAGTTTGGACACACCATCTCATTTAATGGTTTTTCTTTATTTTTATGACTATTTACATTGTAGATTCTCACTGAAGCCATCAAAACTATACATGAACACATATGGAATTATGTAGTGAAGAAAAACGTGTGAAATAACTCAAAACATGTTTTATATTTCAGATCGTTCAAAATAGCCACCCTTTGCTTTGATTACAGCTTTGCACACTCTTGGCATTCTCTCGATGAGCTTCATGAGGTAGTCGCCTAAAATGGTTTTCGCTTCACAGGTGTGCTTTTTCAGGGTTCATTTGTTGAATTTCTTGCCTTAATGTGGTTTGACCATCAGTTGTGTTGTGCAGAAGTCAATGAGAAATGAGAAGGTGTGTCCAAACTTTTGACTGGTATTGTATGTTGAAGGTAAAACATGCGAAGGATACACTTGTGCATCGTCGATTATAGCTCCTCCTGCAGCCTCCTCTCCCCTCTGTCCTCCTGATGTATTTTAAGCCCCTGTCACACATGACGATTTAACAAGCGTGTGTCGTCATAGGAAAAAACTGCAAGTACATCAGTTATGTTCTGGGGATGTTTTCTAGTTGTTCAGAGCACGCATGATTATGCCGGTCTACGAGGTAGTGCGGTGAGGTTGTGGGAAAGTTTTGAGCACGCTCAAAACCTCCGATGCTTGCCCGCCGTATGGCTCTTCGTCCCACATACGAGGACCATATGTTGCAGGTACTTAATGCAATCGGAGATTCACGTTACTCATGTCGTAATACGTGAAGGTACCCAAAACATATTAATAACTTTGAGTAACATGTTTTTAACATACTGTATGTGTGACATATATCAAACATACCTCCAATTCATATTGCCGTTTGTAGATGTATTTGATATAATTCAGTCGAACTGAACGTTTCCCACACAGCTGCTGAATAATTGCCTATGTGGTGCATTTAAGGGGAGTGGTATAAATGGGCTTCAAGGTGTGAACGCTGGCAGTACGCTAGCATATATGTTATGTATACGTCCATTTAACATCATTGTTCCAACGTTTTAAGGGAATTTGAATGCGTCGGCATAAGCTTGTTAAATCGTCATGGTGTGACGGGGCTTTAGGAACTGAGTCATCCTTCAACATCATATACTGAGATTGATTTCCAGGTCACAGACAGAGGAGGCGAGGAGGCACAAATTAGAGAAATGAGAAAAACCAAGTAACTGGTAACTGGTCCAAGTTACCCACTTATAATTTCTAGTCGCCTGCCTTAGTATAGGAGGCTAGGACTGGCCCTGTGAAAGTACTTGTGTATTTTCATACATATTTTCTGGAAAGAAGGAAGGCCATTACAGTTTGGGGATGTCAGAAGGTTTACATTTTTTATATAGCAACACTGATTTTCAAATATTTTTCTTTGATTCAAGCCCTAAATAAACTTCAGACACATCTAAAGTGGATTATATCTGTCTCAAAAACATAACAAATGGCCAAAATGTCGAATATACAAAGTCTGACTTTAGACCTTTTAAATGTATGTTTGTGGGGGATAGTTGGCCTGACTGCTGTCAGTGAGACCTGAAGTATGACCGATCAGGACCTGCTCAGGGTGTTTGATGTGTTTAGGTGTGTGTGTGTATAGATTAGGTTTCAGATCACAAAGAGATCCCACCCAAAAGCCACAGTGTAATACAAATCCTGTAGCTGTCTATGAAGGTGACGTCCTTGTTGCTTTCCAACCGAAGTAAAGGTCATTCAAAGGGCAACACTGCAGAGCAGCCACACAGATCTGAGACGTGGGCAGCGGTCTGGAACCAGGCAACAGGCCAATAGGTCACATGGAGGAACAAAAGGCTTCTCCATTAACTACAGCATTTACACAGATGGCTTCTCAAAAAAACCTGTAAGAGCAGGGACTTTTATGTTTGGAAAGCCAAGTTCAGTAAAACTAGCTAGAAGTAGCTGTTTTGACTGTCCAACAGAAGATTGGAAAAATATTGGCAGGTCTGATTAGACAACATTTCTGCTGTGACATTTGGAAACTGGGCTTACAGTTTGCCGTAAACAACCTAAAAGCATGAATCCATCCTGCCTTGTATCAATGGCTCATGCTGGTGGTGGTCCAGTGGTGTGAGGGATATTTTCTTGACACACTTTGGGCCCTTTAGTACCAGTTGAGCATTGTTTAAATACCACAGTGTACCACAGTGTACCCATCTTCTGATGGCTGCTTCCAGCAACATAACGCACCATGTCACAAAGCTCAAATCACCTCAAACTGGTTTCTTGAACATGACAATGAGTTCACTGTACTCAGATGGCCTCCACAGTCACCAGATCTCGAGCCAATAGAGCGCATTTGGGATGTGGTGGAACAACAGATTCTCATCACTGACGTGCAGCTGAAAAATCTGCCGCAACTGTGTGATGCTGTCATGTCAACAGGAAGCCAAATCTCTGAGGAATGTTTCCGGCACCTTGTTAAATCTATCCCAGTAAAAATTAAATCAGTTCTGAAGGCTCCAGCCCAGTACCAGCAACATGTATCTAATGAAGTAGCTGGTGAGTGTATATACTGTATATATAGTCAGTCAGAGGTTGCTTCAGATTAGAAGAGGTGTGGAGCTTTTCTTGATTTTCTTGGTCTCGTTCCACATGACATGTAGAGCACTGTAAATAAACTACTCACCCTCATGTTCGCTGTATCTGCCATTTTTTGATATTTCTATCAGAATGTCCTTAATAGAGTAAAACATTTTTAAAGCTTTCTTTGGGGAAAATTCACCAAACTTTTGAAACATTTTGATTAGATTTCACTGGTGATTACAAACATGTGAGTTTTGTTCCCCTGTGACCGTTAAAACCGACGTTATATCCCGCTCCCCTTTCATTTAGACAGGGGCTTCGAAATAACCTCCTCCATTCAGTCTGGTGTGGCTGCTAAGTTATGAGCCTGGCTCTCTGGAAGGACTTTGAATAAAGTTAAATAAGAACTCAGATTTCACTCATTCGTTTCACTTTGATTTCATGTTGGGAAAACTAGCTGAGGCAACTGACCAGATCTTGTTTGAAATTAGCAAAGTTTTAGAGGGAAAATGTTTCTGATGTGAACCAGGGATATTTACAATGCCTCTATTTGTCACAACAGGAACAGCATGGGTGTAGTTATACTTATCCACTTAACAAATTACCTTTTTGCTCTTTGACTGGATAGCTGAAGGAATTTTGAGCCATTAATTTTCATGCTTTGACATGCCCACGGACTCAGCTGTCCAATTTGCGTGTTGTGTTGTTGCTTGGAAACCCCCCTTCGCCTACACCTCGCGACATTTTGTGTAAATCTCCAACACTCCTCTGACATTCACACCCTTTGTGTGTAACCTAGTGCAACACTATAAGTGTCTCCTTAGAGAAATTGTCTGAAAAGGTGTGCCCTTACACTCGACAGCTGACATTTCACTCCACCTTCCATTGTGGCCATTCTGAGCAGCTAGAACATGGGTGTCAGACTCATTTTAAATTACGGGCCGCATACAGCCTATTTTGATCTTTAGCGGTGTGGACCACTAACACTATTGCCTGATGACTCGTTCCCCTGATTTCTTGTAAAGAAGTTTAGCTACACATTCAATCCCTGAGATGTCTTAAAAAAGAAGAGCAGTTTTAACAAATATATCTCAGTTTTGCCACATTATAAAGAAATGCATCTGTAGTAAATCAAATAAAACTATCAGCATGACTTTTGGGAATAAACTTTAATAAATAAAAGCTTTAGTTAACTCCAATAATACAGTAAATGCTTAAAATTAGAAAACGTCCTGTAATTTTAAATGAAGTTCCTTTTAATCCTAGAAAATGTCCCTTTATTTCCAGTGAACCCACCATAATAGTAAAATAACAGCACTTTTCTCTTCTGTAATAGAATACTAAAAACAAAAAAATCCCTCAGTTTTTATCATTTAATGGTTTATTTTATACTTAGATACTTTGGTATAGAATGCCAGGCCATGGGTGTTGTCACTGTCAGTAAAAATGTTTTAAAACGGACAAAAGTATAGTTTGAAGTCCAAAATTTCTTCTCCCATTTTTCACATTTTCCAAAGCTATTCAGTGGGACCCTTTGGGGGGCCGGTTCCTGGCTGTTCATTTGACACCCCTGACCTAGAAGCGCTTCTGATTTCCACCATGGTACGAGAGACCATACATCTGCTCATTATCTCCTTGTTTCTGTCTGTTTCTGCAGCTCCAGCAGCAACAGTCTCGCCTTATGAAAATCAACCACGACCTGCGCCATAAAATCTCGGTGGTGGAGGCTCAGGGGAAAGCGCTCATCGAACAGAAGGTTGAGCTGGAGGCCAGTGCTCAGGCGCGGGGGCAGGAAGTTACTGCTCTTCGGCAGGAAGTCGCACGCTTAAGGGAGCGACTTCAAGGAGAGCTGCCTGCTCAGAACCCAGACGAACCCCTGCCTCAACCCCCTTCACCTGCAGAGGTAAAACAGCACAGGGAAAACTGTACAAGTACTATAAATTTACTTTTAAGCTGTGTGGAAATAACTCTTAGACAGGTGTTGTGGAAATTCTTATAGTTCTTATAATAACAGTTATCAATGTGAGACATAAACAATATTCTCACACAGTGCTACTCAAGGTTATGGGCAGAAGAAAACCGGCCCCCACCAGTTTCCACAGAGGCACGAGGTCACGGTCACATAAAACAAAGACACAGGATAATACAACACTAAGCATGAATCAGCAACATTTAACAGTAACAATTATTTAAGAGCTTAATTCCAAAGTTTGCCATCACAGCAAGTTTTGCAAAGACAACTGTTCCTAAATTACTTTAGTAAAAGATAGACCATTTCTTAGAATTAAAAGCTGGCTTATCTTAAGTCTAAAATGCTGGCTCCTCAACACCCAGACTAACAGAGCCAAGACCAAGCAATATCTTCCTGGGCTGGAAAATAAAGCCAGAAAAACAATCCAAAAACTGCAGTTCCTCTAATGGTCACTTGAGGCTGACTCCAAAATAGAGTCGGTCCTCATAGACTCGCATGTTAAAATGATCAAGTGTACATTAACAAACATGTTTACAGCCTGGTATAAAAGACAGTTTTGGTCTCTGTTGGATAGTTTCCTTATAACAACTGTACGGTAAGCAGTTATTTTAAAACTTACCTGTTTGGGCTTTAATTGTAAGCCTTAAAAAAAGGGATGTGACCACTTTGATTGACAGGTGTCCCGAGCCAGGCAGCTGTCTGCAAAGCTTCGCCTTATGCCAAGTCACTAAACTAAACCTCTCTACATATTTGGTGTTTTAGTGCCTTTTGAAGATTTATTAATGGAATTATATGACATATAAGAAGACCTCCTGTGAGGTAGAGACCATCAAAAATATTTGTGCTTCAGTTAGGATGAGTGAAATTCTAGTTTTTATTAGTCTGGTTATTAGCTGGCACCTGTGTCTACAGTGTGTGTACCCATACAGTTTGTAAATGCAGCTAAGCTTGCTTGTGTTAGCTGATAACTTAGCACTCTGCCAAGTGGTCTAAACATGGTCACTTCAGGCTCCAAAAATTCTCATGGCTGTGGCTCTAAGCACTAATGCTATGTCAAGGCTTCAAAATGTGGAGTTAAAAACCAGTGGATGGCGAAGTCCATCTTTTATTTACAGTTTATGACTAAGACCTATGTTTTCAAAACCCAAAAACATGGAAACTTTGGTTGTGATTTATATCTCACTGTTAGACAGTGACAAGAGAAAGAATTTTTAAAAATCACAGTGTGACTTTTGGGACATGAACTGTCATTGCGATATTTGTCCAGCTCAAAAAATTTTTTCTGTAAGATATTCACGTTTGTTCAGTGTTCTGGTGACGTGAAGACGGCTAAGCAGTTTCATGTTGTTCAGCCATGTTTTTAGTTTTAAAAAGTCTTAATTAACCCAGAACTCCAAGAAAATTGGAGGCAAAAAACTTTGAGGACAAAGATAAATTTAGCTCAAGTCTGACAGTTAGTCTGGCTTCTTTAAACTGACCCCTGAGTTTAATGACAGTGACGGACAAAATATCAGAATGATTCACAGTGAGATATCTTAATAAAATCTTATCTTAGCAGAAAATAGTGCGGGTGTATTACAAAGAACATCAGCAGTGATACTGTTATAATGAAGTGTGATCCTGAAGCTCAGTTGAGATCAGTCAATGTTACAGTTTTTGTGTTTCTTATTCCTCAGGTTGTCTTTAAAAATACGAAACCTCTGGAAAGGGTTTAAAGGTACAGTCTGACATTTTGGGAACTCTGGGGACAGTGAGTTCAACAGAAAGACAGAAGAATGGTAAACAGGTGTCTTAGCTCTCTGCCAAGGTCAACCTAACATGCCTTCAGAACCACAACATTCCTAACTTTATTTTTTGTGTATATAACAGAAACAAGAATGTGTGATGAGTGAGATTTACACTTACACTTTTGTTTTTGGACTTTATTTGAGTAACTTTGAAAGATTCATAGTTAAATAATTCTTCTTTATTTTATACTGGGCAATGACGAAGCCCCTGATTGTACCAAAATATTTTAGCTCCTCTCCCTTTAAATCCTCTGATCCTCTGCCCTGTTCTAACAAATAAACCAGAAAGTTTTCACATCAGGTGGGTGGGGTTTCCCTGGTACGACCATATTAGGAATATCCAGTCTCACTGACATCATACAGAGCCAAGAATAGAAAAAAACCTGTTTAGAGCACTCTGAAACCTGAGCTTATGGCTCACAGGGGTTACTTGCACATACATTGACCTCATTATTTCAAAATTTGTGTATGTGTATTATGTGCAACCACCATGGGAACATGAAATAAAGATTAAAAATAAGGAAAAACATCACAGGTCCCCTTTAACACAAACATAAGCCAACATTTTACCCCATTCCAGGCTAACCTCCATCTGGATCTATGTCTGTGTAGGAGTGGGTGAAAAGATCGACACAGCATAACATTGCAATATTTTGGGCAGCAGTATTGCATCCATACAGGGGTACCAAATGTTGATATCTTATTATATAAATTGCAGGTCCAAATTTGACTTTTTAGAATAATGAAATCAGTTACTTTTTCAGCCCACCTACATATTTTACATCTGTTTTCACATGCTTTAGTTGCTCAAGCAGCAAAAAAATGACTGAAGTGAGAGGAAAAAAGAACCTTACCTTTTCAGATAAAACAAATCTTGACAAAGATCAGCTCTGAGAACAAATTTCACAGTTGAAAAAGGTCACAGAGCACAATATATGTTATTGAAATACTCAACATATGACAAAATGTTTAAAATCGCAGTAAGTGTTACACAGTTAAGTGTCTTGATAACATTGTATCGTGGAGTCTGTGGTGATTCCCACCTCTAGCTCTGTATTTGTCATAAACAAATAAGCCTGTCCTGCAAATGCACTCATTTTATAATAGACCTGATCACCTTCATGTGCGGCCCAAACTGCAGGCGCACAAATCCTCAACATCTTGATTTCTTAGTAAAAGGTTCGGTAAACATCAAGGAAACTGTCTTTTACCCCACCAGCGTGGCAAAGCTGCTACAGGGTCGGTGAAGGCTGAGGGCTGGTCAGACAGACCCGACCCCTCTGAGCTGACGCCAGGTGGGTTTGATGGTGCCCTGTGGCCTCTGTCTGGTTCCATCAGCCCAGAGGGACACGACGATGGGGAGGAGGAGGCTGAGGACGAGGCAATGTTGCTTTGGGTAATGAAGAAGTGCTGGTTAGCGCTCGAGTGATGTTGATTGTCCTGACTCTAACTCCAAGCCTGCACTCATCCCTGAGGAAGAATAGCGTTCTGGTTAGAAAAAAAGGAAGATGGTAAACTAACATTTCTGTGAACTGTGGAAAGTGCTGACATGACTCTGCATGGGTGTTTGAAAAGCTAACAGTGTTAGTAGGATAATCACTCCCCCGGCCAAGTGGGTGAGAATTTCTGGACAAGTGCACCGATGACCCTGCTAAATATAGATTACTGCAAGTGCTCAGCCTCTAACAGCACTCAGAGTTGTCCTTTCCTGCACCGTGATCATGAAACACTGACAGCAGAAAAGGTCATTTGAAGTCCAGCTAAAATTCACTTGCTTTCTTTAATTTGTTTGCTACAGTAGTGGTGAGGAAAGGTCTTATAGGTTTATGTGTTCAAACTCATTAAAACAAAAAAAGACCATGCTTAATTTGCTGTCAGTGCAGGTAATGTCTTCACAACTCATAGTTGAGTTTTTTTTTTAGCCACTCAGCAGTGTGGAACAAAGCAATGGAAACATCTGACATGGTAAACAGAGCTGAAGACATGCTGATGCACCTCAGCCCTCAGCACAGTCTGACAAGGCTAAATCTGAGCCGAATAACAAACTGACAGCTGCTTGTGGAAGACAGACATCCATCATTGTCTTCTGTATTGTGCCTTCCCAACATCAGGCCTGTGTGCTCTGCCTCTGGTAAAGATGAAAATATGCCAGAAACCCCAGCTGACAGTTGAGTCAGGTCAGTGAGTTGTTCTCTTCAGCCTCATTATCAACAGCAGGTTCAAAATGCCCCATTAAAACACCTGCAGCCTCCAAAAGTTCTTCTCTTGGCCGCTCCCTTTAGGGGTCACCACAGCAGATCATCTACCTCCATCTCACCTCGTCCCATGTATTCTCTTCTGTCACACTAGCCATCTTCAGGACCTCCTTCTCTACATCCATGAACTGTCTCTGTGGTCTTCCTCTTTTCCTCCTGCCTGGCAGAGCATGCTTTGTCACTTACTGAAGGCAGAGAGACCCACAAGATAGGAGGAACTGAAGGCCTGGGAGAGCATTTCAAGGGAGGAAGCACAGCATTCAGTGACGGCCATGGGTTCTAGGCAGTCACGGACCGCAAAAGGATTTTTATTCAAGTTCTGAATATAAAAATGTGGATTTAAAGAATTTGTTTGAGGTATTGCAGGGAGAAATGGTGCAAAAAGAAACAATCGAGGCGAGCTAAAAATGGCTGCAGTGTGATACAAAGCCAGGATTGGCTCAACACAATAAACACACTACTCTGCCCTCAATCAAACACACATGTGCACGACATTTTCTAATGTTAACTTTCGGGGAGTCGTTTTGTCCAGTTGGACTGGGATATCTTAAAAGTCCTTTTATTGTCAGTGCATGGGTGGCTTCTGTCAGCTGCATGTGTTTCCTATAAAAACAGTGAATGTCTTTGTTGTGCTGAGTGATAAAAGCTAACAGCATTTCAGTTTAAAGACTGGGGTGAAGTTCGGACTAAACAAATGTATTGGAACAACAAGGCCCTGTGTCTGACTTGTAGTTCAACATTTGCCACCAGGAGGCGATGTGCGATGAAGACATGCCTGCTGTGTTCCAATATTTCACTAAGGTATCCTCACCCCCTGCCCCAGCTTCTTCCTCTCTTTACTCTGATTTACTTTTCTCTGCGTGATGCATTTCTCTCTCGGCAGGAGGCGCTGTGCGAGGAGGAGTCGGGGGCCCTGGACCCAAAGGACCCCAACAGGCCCCGGTTCACCCTGCAGGAGCTGAGGGACGTCCTCCACGAGAGGAACGAGCTCAAAGCCAAAGTCTTCCTGCTGCAGGAGGAGCTGGCCTACTACAAAAGGTACATACAGTTTTGGTTAAAGTGTGAACGGGATATGAACTTTATTTATTTTAGCAGTTTGATTTGTAAGCCAGACTGAACAGGGCCAGCCGTTTTGTTAACCGCCTTAAGCTGCCGTTTTCTTCTTTTTAAAATCCGTTCCAAATGCACTTATTCAGCATTGTGCGCTCTCCTAATAGTTTTATTGTTTTATGTCTTTTTATGTTACTGTCTGTGCTCGCTTGTTAATATTGACGTAATTATAGTTGCAGAAATGTGCCGTCAGACTTTGATCCATCATGCAATACCGTCTGATTGGCAACGACTTCATTTCTCAGCATGACAATGATCACACACTGCCAGTGCAGTAAAAACACACGGTCACGGACTGGCCTCCCCACATGCCGGACCTCAACATTATTGCGGCAGTGTGAGCTCGTCTTGACAGAACGGGACAAAAGGCAGCTCACATACCAAGAAGAGTTTTGTAATGTCCTTCAAGACCTCAAAGAAAGGTTGCCTGAGAGAGTTCAGGCTGTTGACGAATAAAGGTGCACGTACCAAATATTGACTTTTAAGCTGGTTAGAATTGCACAAACTCTGTTTTTGCCTTCTGTACTGTATTTCCATTCATGTTTCAGTAAATTGTTGCAAACTGTACTGTAGATGCAATAAAAAGCACAAATGGGAACTGGGATGCAGCACCTTTTTTTTTTTTTTTTACTCCTAATTGATCCATTTTTAAACTGTTAACACTTCATCGCGTCACTGATGTGTTTGTGCCTCACCGACACTGTAAGCCAGCTGGTTGATGATGCTGTTGGTCTCTGTCTTTGCAGCGACGAAGCAGACGAGGAGATTGTTACTCCGTCTCCTTCTCCCTCCCCTGAACTGAGGACTCGCTCCCGCTCTTCTGCCCAGCCAGAATCAGGAATCAAACGCCTGTATGTGGAGCTCACACGCCCGCAAGCACACTCGCTCATGTAACATCTGCTAATGAAAACACTCGCCTGTTAAAAATCTCCCTTCCTGTGATTAATTGAAACTTCGCATGCTGAGTAGAGGCTGATTATTTAGTCCCTGCATGTTCAAACATTTACATATTACATGCTTTTTTTCTGTCTGTTCAGCAACACTATTCAGTTTTAGGCTGGTAGCTTTGTCTTTAGTCTGGATTATTGAGTTTGGAGACTTTTTGATCTTTGCTTCAGATTTATCAGCTAAAAAATGCTTTGATTGTAAGTGAAGAGAGCACTTCCTGTGTTTGTCAGTCCTGTACAAACAAACTGGAGATAACGCTGCAGCTCATGTCTCAAATTCCAATCCATCCCCTGTGAGTGCTGCAGTTCATGTGACGGATCAGAGCTGTCCGAACTATCAGCGTCTTGTTCTTGTAGTTGCAAAGTATTTGTTCTGCCAAAAAAATTTCAATTGCGATTGGATCATTCGTCAGTGTTTAGTGACAAGATACGGTGGCTTGCAAAAGTTTTCAACCCCCTTGGCATTTTTTCTCTTTTTTCCCATTACAATCTGTTATTTAATTTGATTTTTTTTAAATTTTATGTAATAGACCTACACAAAATAGTCCAAATTGTTGACGTGAAATGGATTTTTAAAAAATTGCTAGTATATCAAAAAACCCAAAAAAGTTGTGCAAGTATATGTATTCACCGCTTTTGCTATGAAGCCCTTAAATAAGCTCTGGTGCTACCAGTTACCTTCAGATGTCACATAATTAGTTAAATAAGGTTCAACTGTGTGCAGTCTAAGTGTCACATGATCTAGGTGTGTGTGTGTGTGTGTATATATATATATATATATATATATATGTATATACACACACACACACACACACACACACACACCTGTTCTGAAAGACCCCAGAGTCTGCAACACCACTAATCAAGAGGCACCACCAAGCAAGCTGCATGTGGGAGACTCCCCACGCATATAGAAGGTGGTCCTCTGGTCATATGAGAATAAAACTGAACTTTCTGGCCATCGAGGACAAGCCGACATCTCTCATCCCTTCAAGAACACCATCCCCACAGTGAAGCACGGTGGTGGCAGCATCATGCTGTGAGGATGCTTTTCATGGGAAGGGACTGGGAAACTTGTCAGAATACATACGATACATATGCATGCCCCACTTTTCATTTTCTTTTAATTTATTGGATACTTTTTAATTATTTTTTTCATTTCACTTAACCGATTTGGACTCTTTTGTGTAAAACGTTTGCAGGAAAAAAAAAAAAAAGTTTTTTTTTAT
>VUQH01028579.1:2291-15308 GCA_015106775.1 Etroplus canarensis | reverse complement strand
CACTTCCCACTTGATTCTTTGAAAACACATGGCGTTTATTTTGTGATCAAACATAAACTAAAATAAACATAATAACTTCTTGCAACTTAGACATAAACGAAAGTTAACTTAATCTGATTCCACAACTCAGAAAGTGGTCAAAAAATCATTTTAAACCCTCCCGTCGTCCCACCTGACACCTGACAAACCAAAAAACCCATCTCCTCCACCCCACTAGTGTGCTCTTAATCCCTTGATTAATGGGAGGGTCCAAAGGTTACCAAACTAAACTCTTTTCCAAACTTTTCCAAAAGTAAAATTAATTACAGATTTACATAGCAAAATTAACTAAGTAAAGTCTCACTGTTTTAAAGAAAAAACAAAATTGGATACAAGTTATGATTCATAAAAAATTCAATAAAAATGGCCACAACAGATATTAAAATCAATAAGGCTTTAATAAGTCTCATTTCTATGCAAACAGTAGATACTACCATATTCGTGGTCAACATTGTATGTCTGACATCTGCTATGATTGTTAGCTGTAGAATGTTAAATAATTCAAATAACTCCTCTTCAGAGTGTAATGATTTGCTTCCATGACACAACACAATAAGGACATCTTCACCAAATCCAAATCTACCTACACCTAGTTAAAACAACTGTGTTCAGATTTTTTTTTACATTTGCACTACAATCTAGAAAAAGGTCCAGTATTACACCAGAGCAATAACCTCTTTCACACAAATATTATGCAGGCACATAAGCACTCTTGCACCCATGATTTAAATTATCCACCATTTTACTGATGTTGTCACGGCTACAGTGCTCATGTCTTTTTTCTGTGGATCGTTTTTGTATTAGCAAGCCGAGGAAGACCCAGGACACGCTGGAGAGACTATGTCTCCCAGCTGGCCTGGGAGTGCCTGGGTGTCCCCCCTGAAGAGTTGGAGGAGGTAGCTGGGGAGAGGAAAGTCTGGGCTTCTCTGCTCAAACTGCTGCCCTCGCGACCCGGACCCCCAGAAAAGCGGTAGACAACGAGACGAGAAGAGACGTTTTTGTATTATTTTGTATTATAATGTTATCCTTACTGTAATGTGAATGTTTCATGTTGTTTTCATCTTTTCCAAATAAATAAAGTAGAATTACATACTGTGTGTCTCATTTTAACCTACAGTTCAAATCCCTGCATGCTCCTTCTCAACCATGTAAAGAAACAATCGTCATAGAATTTATAATAATTACAAAGTAATAAAAAACCTCCTGGCTGCTGGAAAAAAAACATGAGCTGGAAGATGAATTCTTATAATGGAAGATATTCCTAAAATGTTGGCCACATCAACCAGTCATGCTTTCCGTTTCCTCTCAGCTTAATATGCACCTTGGCGCTTTGACAGCAGCGCTGTCAGCATGAGCACACAGACTCTTCAGTTTTCATCTCTGAAGAACTAGAGAATGGTCTCTTTGGTAACGCCACTTAAACTGCTGTTGCTACCTGGATTTGTCCACTGTGACGTAAGAGTCACAGTCCAGCAACAACACTGTCTGGCAGACAGGAGAAACTTACCAAAGTCACTGAGGTAAGATTCCAGGAATGAGGAGGAGCATTCATGGGTGAAGCTTTGGTCTGTGTTAACAAAATCTTATTATTGTGTAATAAACATCAGGTTACTTCGAGTTATATGGTATTTGTTCGGTATCTTTCTATCCAGCGAAGTACCATGTTAAGTAAAAATTATTTATTTTACATTTTTTGGTTTTGAGATAGAGCAGTTCTCAAGGTACAACAACTCATATCACCAACGTGGGAGATGTAAAAGGAAAGCAGAAAAATAGGTTGCTCACAAGGAAAAATGCCTTTTACATCACAAAGAGACAGTATTTTCCAGCTGCACATTCTTTCACCCGCTGCTAATGTTTTTCACCCTCTACCTGTCGTTTGCTTGTTCATACTTGTTCACATGAAAGCATGAAAATACACCCAAGAGTTAAACAATTAAGCTCCGAGGTCCTTTGGCGAACAAGATTGTTTCCCAGTTTAAGCAGGATATCCTTATTTGATCTCGCTGAGTCAGACAGTGACGCAAGAGACCATCCAGCCGAAACATATTGTTTCTATGGTGACCCTTGCCTTGGGGGGCAAAGTTCTCTAATTTAAAAGGTGACGTAACGGCCTAAATTCTTCAATTGCTTAACCCTGTTGCACCAGCTTGCAAATTGAGTGTTTATTGTCACAGTAATTAAGATTAATTCCTGGAACACTGGGCGAAGAGGAAATGTTTTACTGACCATAGATAGCATTCCTTAGTAAGAACATCAGCAAGAAATTTGCCATATGAGCCAAGTTCTCCCTAACAACAAACTCTATTAACTTTTTACCATTAATATTAACATTAAGTCGCACATTAAACTTTCATTGCTTGATGCTATCAACACTGTATGAATGAGGAAGATAATAAATAAATAAATAAATAAATGAGAAATCGCAAGTTTGACCTGTTAAAGGTGATAGATGAAACATTAAGGAATTGTATTAGTAGGCCTGGTTTAAGAGACACACCAATTTGCTAGTGATGTACGTCTAAGTAGGGTCACCCACTCCATGTTTTAAGGTTTCGGACCAGGTTATCGGAAAATATCTGTAATATTTCAGAGACACAAATTCCATTCAGTCCACAGCACTTGAAAATATCAAATATCATAAACAATTTAGAAACTTGTATACATACGCTTAGGTCCATATGTTTTGGGACAATGACACATTTTTTTGTAATTTTGCCTCTGAACACCACCACAGTACATTTTAAATCAAACAGTCAAAAACTGATTGAAATGCTGACTTTCAGTTTTCAGGATATGACAAAAGAAAATTCCATTAACTGTTTGGGAATTACAGCCATTTTTATATAAAATCCCCCATTTTCAGAGGCTCAGAAGTAATGGGACAAATTAGTGTCATGGTCAAGTGAGGTCTGTTCCCTTGTTATTCCATGACAAACAAAGCAGATAAATGATCTGGAGTCGACCTTGCATTTGGAGCTGTTTACTGAAACTCTCAAGAGATGTTGATGGAAGTGAAGGAGGCCTTTATCAGACTAAAAACCAAAATAAACCTGTAAGAGATAGCAAAAACTTTAGGAGTGGCCTAAAACAACAATCTGGAACATTCTTCAAAAGAATGAATGCAATAGCCAGCTCAGCAACACCAAAAGGCCTGGAAGACTGTGGATGACCAATTAAAGCTGATGATCTACTTTACTTGGTCAAGAAAAACCCCTTTGCAACATCTGGCCAAGGCAAGAATATTCTCAAGGAGGTATGTGTATTGTCAGCGTTTACAATAAAGAGACACCATCATGAATATAAATACAGAGGATTTACAAGGTACAAACCACTGGTTACACTCAAGAACAGGGAGACCAGTTTAGATTTTGCCAGAAAATGTCTAAAAGAATCTGCCCAGTTGTAGAAAAAAGTTCTTTGGACAGATAAAACCAAAATTAACTTGTACCAGAATGATGGAAATGGGAAAGTATCATAAAGGAAAAGAACAGCTCTTGATGCAAAGCAAAGTTATGTACTAAAATAAAAACTAAAACTAGGTGAAAAAAACCTTTTAGATAACTAAAATAAAAATTGAAAACTAGACTTTGATAAGGTTGCATGTTTTTCAGCAGGGAAAACTGGAGCCCCTGCAAGCACAGGGGACATGCAAACATCACACAGAAGGATTATATTTAGATTTCAACCCAGGACCGACCTGCTGTGAAACAGCAGTGCTGACCACTGAGGCACTGTACTCTGAAACAAAATGCACTACATCATCTCTCAAACATGGTGGAGGTATGTTATGGCATGGGCATTTCTGGCTGTCAATGAAACCGGTTCACTAGTTTTATTGATAATGTGACTCCAGGATAAATTCTGAAGTGTACAGGGCTATACTCTCTGCTCACATTCAGCCAAATGCTGTGAAACTGATTGGACAGCATCTCACAGTGCAAATGGATAATGACCCAAAACACACCGAAAAAGCAACCCAAGAGTTTCTCAAGGCAAAGAAATTGGATATTCTTCAATGACCAAGTCAGTGGCGTGATCTCATTCCAGCAGAGCAGCTTTTCAGTTACTGAACCACAAACAAGCAGCAGCTCAAGGTGGCTGCCATCTCAAGGCAGGAAACACATCATTTGACGATGTCCATGAGTTCTAGGCTTCAGGCAGTCATTGACTGTGACTGGTATTTATTTTCACCCAGGTATTAAAAAACTCCTTATAAAATTATGTTGGTTTGTCCCATTACTTTTAAGCCTCTGTAAAAATGGCTGTAATTTCTAAACTGTAAATTGAGCTCTTTTGTCAAACCCCTTGAATTAAAGCTGAAACTCTAAAGTACAATAATATTTTGACTATTTAAAATCCACTATGGCAATGTACAGAGGCAAAATTACAAATAATTTGGCTTTGTCCTAAAACGTATGGACCTAACTGTATGTAGGAGAATGGGGCAATAACCTTTTTGAAAGGTTCCGAACTTGGGCCATGAGAAATAATCCACCGTCACTTACCTGGTTTTATGACATCAGCATAGTACTCTCTACTTTACATTTGCACAGATAATTGCCTTCTATTCACTCACAATGTACACATATTGTTAATAACAGCCACGTTTATTTTTTATTAGATTTTTCTATATCTTTCTTATCTTTAGATTAACCTTTTTTATATTTGTCTAACTTATTTAATTGCTAACTTTTGTACAGTCTCAGGAAACACTCAGGGTAATTTCCCCACATGTTGTACTTAAAGAGGTGACAAATAAAGAATACTCTTACACTTACTCTTTAAAAAAAGATGCATTGCTTGCGTTTGTCTTAATTTAAGCAAGGACAGTCAGTGATAGTCACTCATTGACATGGACACAAATTATTATTTGATTTCAAATTTCTTATTTCACAAAGAAAAACCTGCTAAAATATTCATCCATCCATTTGATTAAACACTAATCCAACTCAGGGTTGCAGATTCCTATCTCAGCTGACTTAGGGTGAAGAGTTGGGCACACCCTGTACAAGTCCGAAGTCCATCAGAAGGCTAGCATAGAGACAGGCAACAACACAATCTTGCATTCAAAAACCATTATGCCACCTGATCCTGCAGAGATATGTCTAGTTTTAAATTATTTACCCAGTCTATGTTTTAAATATTTGTGCTCGCTGCATCTAAAAAATTTATTGATTTTGACAGCCAAGTTCATTGGTGTACATAGTTAGACAGCCTGTAAAGCTGAGGGAGGGGGGGTTTGCATGTGTTTTTTGCAAGATGTTATGGTGTATTTTAAAAACCAAAAATATTTAATGGCAAAAAAGACATTTTACGCTAACAAAACCAGAAAAGTATGTGTCCTATCGGTACTTAATTTAAAAGAAAACTATCCAGTACATCGTTTTTGTTTTTGTTTTTTTAATTGTGTATATATGCTATTTCTTACGTATTTATTATAACTGAATGACTGTCTTTGGAAATACTTGATTGCCTTTGCTGCAAATTTCCCTATTGTAGGACTAATAAATCTTATCTTATTTTAAACATTGTCATCAACAGAGTGAGTCAAGCTATAGTACTGTGCAAAAGTCTCAAGCCACCACTCTTTTGTTTATATTTTGCTTCCAAGGAGCCAGACTTACTCGTAATTTGTTGAATGGGCTTGAGCAATAGTTCTCCAGGCTGTCTGAAGGTTTTGACATCAGCCATTTTTTTCCCTTATTCAGAGGAATTGTTTTTTAGTTAGGCTATTTAACACTGACCTAAGGCAAGGGATGAACCAATTCTGTGTCTACACATAAC
Source organism: Etroplus canarensis (assembly GCA_015106775.1). Taxonomy (NCBI): domain Eukaryota; kingdom Metazoa; phylum Chordata; class Actinopteri; order Cichliformes; family Cichlidae; genus Etroplus; species Etroplus canarensis. The sequence continues at coordinate 9,482 of VUQH01028579.1, read as the reverse complement.
AGACAACTTAGCAAAGAACGAAGTTTAAATCTACATATCTTGGCATGGTGTGCAGTGTGTCCTTAAAAAATGAAGAAATTGGACAAGTGGAAGAGAAAAGAAGACATGGCAGTCTTGGGGAAACTACCTACAGCAGATGAACAGTACCTGAAAGTCATATCCTTAAGAAATAGGAAAAAAATCCAGCAAAGGCCTGACACAGGGCCTGAGAGATGCATCTGGCCCCTAAGCAAATCTATCTACTGTTCACCAAAGCCTCATCAGAAATGGTCTCATTGAAAAAAAGGTGGCTGTAAAGGAACCATTCTCAAGGAAGGGGAACAGGGAGAAAAGGCTGAGCAATGCCAAATTATACAAGAACCGAACTGAAAATCAATGGCAATACATGTAGGTTTTATGGAGGATGAATCCAAATTTGAAATTTTTCGTTCAAATCATCATCACTATGTATGGAGGAGGGGAAGAGAATGGTACCACAGTGAGTGTATACTGCCACCAGCAAAACACAGGGGAGGCTCTGTCATGGTTTGAGGCTACATTTTAGCCAGTACTGTTGGAGATTTTGCATAAAAGTACCATCAGATTTTGATTTACCACACATCTGGAAAACATCTGATTGGCAACAGCCTCAGTTGTCAGCTGCAAAATTATCCCCAACACACTGCCAATGCGGGCAGACCAGTGGTGTGGTGGTTAGCCCTGTCACCTCACAGCAAGAACGTCCGGGTTCATATCCGGCAGTCTGCCAGCTTAGGCCCTTCTGTGTGGAGTTTGAATGTTCTCCCCGTGCTTGTGTGGGTTCTCTCTGGGTGTTAAGGCTTTTCCCCACAGTCCAAAGACATGCAAAGGGGTTAGGTTAATTGGCACTTCTAAATTGACCATAGATGCAAATGTGAGCGTGAATGCTTGTCCATCTCTCTGTGTTGGCTCTGTGGTGGACTAGTGACCTGTACAGGGTGTACCCTGCCTTTCATCCTATGACAGCTGGGCTACCCAAAATTGGATAAGCAGAAGAAAATGGATGGATGGATACTGCCAATGCAGTAAAAACCTACCTTGATTTTATAAAAAAAGAAAAGGAAAAAAAAATTGAACATTATCAGTCATAGACTGGCCTCCCCAGAACCTGGACCTCAACATTACTGAAGCAATGTAGGATCATCTTGACAGAAAATGGAAAAAAAAAAAGCAGCCAACATCCAAAAATGTTTTTGAATGTTCTTCAAGAAGCCTGGAGAACTATTTCAGAAGAATACTTATAGAACATAGAAGAAAGCTTGCCTAAGAGAGTTCAGGCTGTGTTGGAGAATAAAGGTGGCCATACCAAATATTGACTTTAAAGATCATTAGAATTGTACAAATTCTGTTTTGCCTTATAAAATCTATTTATGTTTCAGTAAATCATTGCACCTGTTTCCCATTATCCTGGCAAAATATCAAGAAATGATGGGTGCCTCAAGACATTTGCACAATACTATAGCAGAGTGCCTGAAAAAATTAGAACTGATCGGGTAAATTATTTTTTTTTAAAAACAAACTAGAAGTATTTGATGACATAAATGAACCTGAAGATCCAGTCTGATTGTTCAGTATACATTTATTGTGTCACTTCGATGACAATGGCTTAACATTTATGCTCCACGTCTAATGACAGTAATACACAAGTAACTGTTCACCAGTCACAAAATCAACCATAATCATGGTATCTCCTCAAGCAAACTTGTCATTGTTGTGGCTCGATCACCTCCACCTTAATCCCCAACAATTAAGGTGGAGGTGATATCTCAACATGCCTTTTAGCTAGTTGCCATAGTAGCACAGTTTTCTCAAGGTCAAACCTGTGCCCCACAAAATGGTTCACTGGAGTCTGCTGCAGAGGTGAAAATGAACTTCAGGATGCTGTTACTGTGAGTGTTTGAGTGGTACCACAGAGAGAGGATTAGGGAAGAAAAACAGGAGGGTGAAAGAACAGGAAGAGGGGAGGTGGCATAGGGACTTAAACCGAAGTCACCTCCAGGGAGAAAGGGATAAAGGAAGGAGATAATGAGTGGGGAAGCAGGGGGAAAGTAGCAGTGAGTGACAAGCAAAATGAGGACGAGAAGGGGCTAGTAATCAAACTGCTGGAAGTATTAATGGAAGGGAAATTGGTTGAAGAGAACAGGGGCCGCTGAACAGATTAATGGAAAGAAGGTCATGGGGTGGCAACTGTATGCCAACATAAGAAAAAAAAATCCAGATGGAGGAAAAATTGGAGCAACAAAAGAGTCATGGTGCAAGGGAGATGGGAAAACAGTTTAAGGCAATGGGAAGGTGAGGGTAAAAGCATATCAAATCCTAAGGATTACTTCCACATATTTTTGGCATCTGAAGTCACAGCAGCACCCAAGGCTGGTGCAGCGCTGGCATTTGCTTTCGCTGATTAAGGTCTGACTGCTCCTGTCATGTTCTAGAACTTCCTGGGTCTGTTTTCCATCTTGCAAGCTCTTATATTCTCATTCCCCCAAAGCCATTGGGATTAGCCTAAAAAGGTCTGTGATAAAGCATTTAATTACAGAATGAGAAAGTCACATGTATGATGAAAAAGCTACTTGAGAAATCAACCTTTTCTGTCGGTTCATCTGCACTATCAAAACCTGACTGGAATTTTATCTATTAACGTGAATTAGGTTGGAAAACGAAACTGACCTTTGCATTAAAGAAATTTCTGTATTAAAGAAGTTTCCCTACAGTGTCCAATGTAATTTTAAATGGCTTTGAAGTGCATTTCTATAAACCTGCTTTGACTTGTATTAAGAAAAAAAACACGCATCAACTTATGCATGGTGTTAAATTAAATGGTATTAAATACCTATTCCATTCAAACTTACAAACATATCCTTTTATCTAGTTTCAATGGCCAGTGATTGACCACCATGGTCAATCACTGGCCATCACCTTGTTAGCAGTCTTATCAAGATCTTGACTATTTTGTAACAGAATACATGTGTGAATGAGAGGGAGAGAGATGGAAGTGTGAAGATACTAGTAGTATGAGTGGTGACTATTCAAATCAATGGACAGTGCACAAGAGTGGTGAAGAAGAAAGTGCAGGCAGGGTAGAGTGGGTGGAGATGAATGTCCCAGGGGATTTGTGACAGGATAACAGCAAGAGTGAAAGAGAGGGTTTACTAAACACAAGTGAGACCTGCCGTGATGTATGGTTTGGAGACAGTGGTACTGACAGAAAGACAGGAGGTGGAGCTGGAGGTGGCAGAATTGAAGATGTTGAGGACTTTGCTGGAAGTGACCAGAATGGACAGAATTAAAAATGAATATGCTAGAGGGGTAGCTTAAGTTGAGCAGTCTGGAGACAAAGTCAGAGAGGCAAGATTGCCATGGTTTGGATATGTTTAGAGTAGGGATAGTGGATATATTGACCAAAGGATGTTGAAGATGGAGCTGACAGGTAGGACAAAATGAGGAAGACCACAGAGAAGATTCATGGATGTAGCGAAGCATGCAAATAGTTAATGTGACACAGAAGGATGCAAGGGCTGGGGGAAGAAGAAGAAGAAGAAGAAGAAGAAGAAGAAGAAGAAGAAGAAATCAACTCTGGTCCAAGGTTTCACATGTTTGACATAACAGACTTACCTGGCTTAATTTGTTTTTATGGTTTTACGTCTAATCCCCCCAGCTAAGTCTTCCTGGTACAAACTCAATGTATCAGCACTGTGCCAAGTCTTAGGGTTGTGCAAGAGAGTTACTGATCACAACAGCAGCTTGTAATTGGTTTGCTGAGTAAAAGACCAGTACCACATGAGCAAACTATTTATTTCTCATCTGTACTTTAAGGCAGTACACACAATGTTACTGAAACATTTGTGGGTTGACGCTTGTTATTAGAATGAACTCATGTGAATCCAGCTAAACACTCAGTGTTGTGCCAGGAAAGCCTCAACAAAAAGGTTTGTTGAAATAAAGATGGCACTGTTTAGTTTCAAAGGACAGAATACATGCCAAAGAAATCAAGACAGGGTGAAAAACAGAAGAAAAGAACAGAGGTCAGTCCAAACCCAGACTTAATGTCAGGACATTGAAATTGAAATTTAAAGCATGATCAGTGTTTTTTTTTTTTTGTTGTTGTTTTTTTTTTTTTTATGGGATTGCCAGCCTTTCTGCTAAACCTTAGTGTTCGGTTTTCTGTTATGATTTACCTTCAGAGAATCACTTCAGCAACCAGTGGGTTAGTGAAGTCCTATTTTCTATCTACATTCATCTTTTATATTGTCTGTTGTCTACCTGCATTTTTTCTCTATGATAGTAGAATTGAAAATATAAATGTAAGCTTCTGTGATACTATAATATAATTGAAATAGTATAAAAATCATTGTAGCCTTCTTCATTAAACAAAGTCTGGTCTGGGATAAATATTATTTTTCAAAAATTGCAAGGCAGTTGTATAACTTAAAAAATCAGATTGACATCCTATTTTTTAGTTAACTTGTTCATGAACCTTGACTGTATATGCACAAATCCTGAGCAGGACTTGAAAACAAAGAAACAGTGGAGGTCCAGTAAACCTATTAGCCCAGAGCAGAGTCATGTGGCTGCAAACTGGGGTGTGTTGGTGGCTCCCTAGGAAGGTGGTCCAACACAGGTTACCATGGTAGCTATGTAACAGTTACATAACAGTTGATCAAATGCATTTTATCCCACAGAGAGCTTTAACAAAGTCATCAGAAAGAAACACTGCAGTGCATTTGTTGGGGATTTTTTTTCAGGCTGTATTAAACTAAGTCAAAAATGCAAAAGCAGTCTGTGAAAAAAGTAAGTACATCCTTACTGCTTCCATAGGAATTAAGAGAGTAAATAGCAGCCAGGTGCTGCTAATCAAATCCACTTGATTAACTGACCATCAGCCAGTGTGAACCACCTCTATAAAAGCATAAGATTTGGCAGTTTAGTGACCTGGAGTATTCAGATGTGTGGTAACACAATGACAGGAAAGACATCGGCAATTATCTCTGAAAGACAATTGCTGTTTCCCACCAAGTTGAGAAGGATTAAAAGGCCATTTCCAAATTGTTTTAAATGAGAAAGGTTATTCACAAGTGGAAAACACTGAAGACTGTTGCCAGTCTTCCCAAGAATGGACATCCCAGCGGCAGAGGGATGATGATTTGGACTTGCAATGCAGCCACAGGATTCAGCCTATAGACCATGAACTCAGGCCATCTGTCAGACAGTTAAAGCTTGTTTGAAACTGGGTCATGCAACAGGGCAATGATGCCAAGCCCACCAGCAAATTTACAACTGAATGGCTGAAAAAGAAAAGAATCAAGGTGTTGCGATGGCCCAGAGAAAGCCCAGACCTCAACCTGACTGAAATGTGGTGGTAAACTAACCTTACTGAACTGAAGCAGCATTGTGAAGAAGAATAGGTAATAATTCCTCCATGACTGAGTGAAAAGATAATGAGATTGATAAATTCATTAAAAAAAAATGATGGCTAAAATTTGTACAGAATAATGCCTCTTTTGAGATATGCATGTTTCTTTCTATTCTATTATTCTAAGTCTTACATTTAGTGTAATAGTCTTTTTCCTTGTGTCTTTTTTTTCTGCTCCTAAAGCTGTTTTAAGTTATCACACAGAAGTTCAGTTTTGTCACATGTTTTAGGCAATACTTTCATTCTCCCCAAGTATGAAATATTTACTGACAGACTGAAAGAGATTTGTCGGGAAAGATCAGAGAACTCCTGCAATGACGAACCCAGAATGTGTTTTGACACAAAGTTGCACTGAAAGCTGCTGAATCTGTCATTGGCTGCTGCAGGAATATAATCACATTGGTTACCTGAGAGCATGTTATTGTAAGGACCTCTAATCACTCAGTATGTTTTCATGAAAGCAGTCACCCCTTTTATCTGAGTAGGTAAAACGTGTTTATAGATCTGTGTGTCTTTTGCATGTGGTCTCATGCATGTCTGTTTCTTTCAACAGGCCTCATGTCTTTTGGACAAAAAAATGCCAGAATCTTTTCATGGACTCTAGATGTCATAGCAACCGTATGACAGTAGCCTCAAGCCCACGCAATAATCGTCACAGATGAGGTAAACATGCTATAGTGCGCCAGGAGATGTCAAATCATGTTATGCTGTTCTTTTTTAACACAAACAACCACTTGCACTCAGTGCTAATGAGTCACTGACATGCAGTTATTTTCAAGAAGGATGCACAGGTTAATTTGGTCTTGGTTCAAAAGAGCATGGTGACAGGAAAGAGAGCAAAAGCTGCACTCTGCCTTTTTGGTGTGGCATAAACCTTTGCAGAGGCCGATTACCCAGAGTGAAGAGAGACAGAAATAGAGGGAAAGGGGGTGACATAAGTCCCTCGGATTCATCCATGCATTATTTAAAGTGTCAAACCCTTCCACTTCTGAAACAAAAGCAATCAGTTTGCAAAGATTTTCCTTCATCACCTCAAGTGCCCACTTTCCTGCCAGTGCACCTGCTTAAAATGATAATTTCTGAAAGCACCAAAATGGAAGATGTGAATACCTCAAGTATAGTGTTTTAAGAAAGGTACTGCAAAAAAAGTGTTCACACTGAACCCTTCGGCACTAATAGATAAGATAGATAGCTCGTACACTATGCAAGGCAGCTTGAAGCATTTGCCTCGAAGGCACAGAAAACTCCTGGGTCTCTGCAACCACATTCACTCGGGCTGATGAGCCCACAATTGCAAAGGTCAAAAACTCAGAAAATCAAATGTCATTCATAAGCATGCAAAAAAGCAAACTTTGCTTGAATGCAACTGTTTAAATTAGCACAGAGACAAACACACAACATGGTGGTATATTATTCATGGGGAACACAGTAACCCAGTGAAGGATTGTTTATACAGTATACTCTAGGAATTGCTATCACAGACCCAGGAAGGTGGAACTCGGCTTTATGCCTCTGGATGTATGCATATGACTGACATATTCATTGGATCAATTGTAAAATAATGCTCATATTTAATTTATTGAAAAATTGAGGATTTTGTTAACTAAAAACTGATACTTTCTAAAAGAACATGGGGTGGCAATGGCTCAGTGCGTCGGAGGACAGATTTAGTAGCCAGAGCGTTGAGGAGGGAGCCGGCTCAAGACCCGCTGGCTCAAGACCCTGCCCTGGACCCATATGTGGAGGTGGACCAGAGGCCATAA
>VUQH01028576.1:69063-90122 GCA_015106775.1 Etroplus canarensis | reverse complement strand
TAGTTTGGAGACAAGATAGCCAAGGTCAAGCTGGTTTGGACATATGCAGCGGAGGGACAGTGGATATACTAGGCAAAGCATGTTGAAGATGGAGCTGCCAGGCAAGAGGAAAAGAAGAAGACCAGAGAAAGTTCATGGATGTAGTGAAGGAGGACACGCAGAGGGTTGAAGTGACAGAAAAAGATGCTGGGATAGGGTGAGATGGGGGCTGAAAGAAGTAGCAGAATGCATGTCTTCTTCTTCTTCTTCTTTCGACTGTTCCTGTTAGGGGTCGCCACAGTGGATCATCTGCCTCCATCTCATCCTATCCCTTGCATCCTCTTCCCTCACACCAACCCCCTGCATGTCCTCCTTCACTATATCCATGAATCTTCTCTGTGGTCTTCCTCTTCTCCTCCTGCCTGGCAGCTCCATCTTCAACATCCTTTGTCCAATATATCCACTATCCCTCCTCTGAACATGTCCAAACCATCTCAGACTTGCCTCTCTGACTTTGTCTCCAAACTTAATGCATGTGTTTTATGTTAAACTCATTCTACATAATGAGTCTGCATTTTAGGCACTTTAAAATATATTTTGATTATAGAACTTGTGTATGATTAAAAATGCTTAAGTAGGATTATTACTGCTACTTAAATACATACTTTAAATGCTTATTTTAAAATTTTCAAAGTAGTTAAAACAAAATGACATTTAAACTTTGGTGCAGCACTACTTTTCACATAATAAACAGTATTAAGATACAGGGTACCAATTTTCTACCCTATATTTACTTGTGGTTAAATATTCTGATTTCACAGTCAGGGAAGGGGATCTTTACTGGGTGAAAAGAAAAACTTACATTTCTTTTGAGCTTGTTCTCTGTCCCCTGCTTATTCTTGGCCACCCTACACTGTTAAAAATAAAGGTTCTTTTAAAGATTCTTGGACAACCTGAAGGTTTTCTATGAGTCGGAAGACCTAAATGTCAAAATATACTGGCTAAAACGGTTCTCTGTGACACTAAAAACCATCTGAGCGCTTCAAGTTATTAGTTTAGCGTTCACTGTTAGGGGTCGCTACAGTGGGAATGGTTTTTGGCAGCCCCCAAAACCTTCCCCCCATGATGCAACACATGCAGTAAATCAGACACACAAACACACACACATACATGCACACATACATATATATACATGTACATATAAACACATGCAATTGTACTCCTAGTGCTGGTCCCAAGCCCGGGTAAATGGGGAAGGTTGCGACAGGTCAAATCCAAACAGATTCAAAATACATGAGCCACTGTGGCGACCTCTAATGGAGCAGCTGAAAGAAGAAGAAGAAGAAGAAGAAGAAGAAGAAGAAGAGGAGGATGATGATGATGATGATGATGATGATGATGATACACGGCTGGATAGTGTAGTGGTAAGACCAACTGCCCTTCACACAGGAGATAGGGGCTTGAATCCTGGCTGCAGCAGACCCCCATGCGCTACCCACCTACCATGAACAATATACAAACCAAGAGAGTCACGCCGGCTCAGACATTGCCTGGATTAACAATTATTGGGGAACCAGGACAATCTTGTGAAAAATGGGCTACTAGAACAAGGGCAAGGCACAAATGGACAAGAGGTGGAACGCTCGGGGCAGTGACCCCCAAACTGGGAGAGCAGCTGCAGCAGATTCCAAGAATTACATCCGAGATCTCTGTCCAGAAGAGGGCAGTCCAAGGAACAGCCAAGACATTGTGCAGAACCCTAAAGCTCCAGGCCTCTAATAGAGGAGATATATATATATATATATATATACATATATATATACACACATATATTTATATCTGTCCTTCAAGTTTGCATCCTCGGGGCCTGGAGCTTTAGGGTTCTGCACAGTGTCTTATATCAACAAATAAATCTTATGTCAGTTTGGCTGCAATATTATTTGCAATATTTGGTTTTTATTTCCAATTTTATTTCCAGGAAACTCGATGAACTGTAAGAGTGCTTATTTCTCTTAATATATCTCATTATGACACTTTTTTGCACTGATACTGGGAATGGCTCTAATCTCGTTGTACTTCTGTATAATGACAATAAAGGCATTCTATTCTATTCTATTCTATAATAAAGGATATTCATGAACACCTGTGATCACCAATTTTTAATTTTAATGTTCCATGTTGGAACAGTAACATCACAAATATAAACTTCTGCTTTTTTCTAATAAACTCGGTCAACATTTCATCTGTCTTGAACTTTGTTGTTCATGACATCTGTTGATTGGTGAGAGTGTGCAATGTACGGATAAGTCAGTTTATAAACGTTTTAAAAACCTTTAGAAAAACCTTTATTTTTAACAGTGTATGTCACCCCATTTAAGAAATCCTAGAAACGCCCCTGATTGTAAAAACACAGTATTGTGTTCTGTTATCCTTCAGGCAAATGCAGTTGTATTATTCCCTCTGTAGAAATTTGTATTAATTTAATTGTATGCTGAAAAGCACAGGATTAAAGTATCAGATGTTGGGTTGAACATTTTGAATTTGGACCCTTGGCTTTGGGGTAAGGCTTGAAAAAAGAACTGAAAGTTTTCAAGAGATTCACAAGTCGTGCATCTTCATTGTGAAGTTAAACTCCTACTCCGCCCCCGTGCGCACACACAGCTCCTCCCCAGAAACCAGCGACATCCCCCAGTCTGCTGGCATCAACTTTCCTCTCCTCTCATCACTTCGCCTGGTCGACAGACTGGACGCACCATCTCACGCTCCGGGAATGGGATCTTTACTGGGTGAAAAGAAAAACTTCCAATTCTTTCGAGTTTATGCTCTGCAGAAGTTACTTTTCAAACTGCGGGGATAGTTGTTACTGCAGGTGCAGGGTGACAGCAACTTAGAGTCACTGGCCAATGATCTCCAAGACGCACCAGAAGTTGTCAGGGAGTTTCAGGAGCTTGGAGTCAGCGTAGTGTCATAAAGTGGCCTCTGCTTAAATTGATTACTCAGATATCCTTGCATACCAGAGTTACTTCAGTCGTGGTGTGAGCACAGTTAAGTGTGCGTAAAGTTGGAGCTGTTGAGCACGGTTGAGAGTTAGTTATAGAGGGGAGGCTAATGCAAGGAGGTGTAAAACACCACGGGTTTACCAAGATTTAAACTCAGTCAGAAGTGTCGACAACTTGTCAGTCATGGCAAAATGGTTTAGAGATTTCCCCATCAACCTGAAGAACGGAAATGAAAGGGTGCGCTCAGCCTCCGAATCTGGTCCGCAAACTCGACCCAAGCCTTCGTTTTCACGGGACAGTTTGAAAGGAAATCAGCGCAGAGATGGGGGAGTGGGGAGTTTGCTGGCAGGGAGAAATAGGAAGAATTCGGCCACAGAACTGGGTCGTAGCAATGCTGGTTCTGGTGGAACAGTCTGGGATACTTTCACAGCTGGAAAAGGTCGCAAGAACACAAAGAGCGAGAGTGGCTCTTCAGATGAGAACCGCCAGGTCAGGACCTCTAGTCTGGCGCAAGCGTACATCAGCAGGATGATCAAAGTGGACAAACAAGACAAGACCAACAAAGGCAACGGGATAAGTGAGCAGAAGCTTCCTGAGAACGAGAAGGGAAGGTCAGACATTAAGACAACGGTGAGTAACTTATAGAATTTATAATGCGATCAACATACATCAGCCTTCAGATTAATTAATATAGTGTACAGGGCAAATAAAAACCTGGATGCGGGTGTATGGCCAGTGCTTTCCTTTGTGTCCCCCCTCCCTCGCAGATCATCTGTATTCAGTTTCCATCGCTCTCAAAGAACACAATGCAGTTTCACTACATTGTTTCAGATCACAGGCAAACACAATGCGCTGACCTCTTTGCACAAGTATTTCCGCTTGTCGCTACACTACTTGTCACTCAGTCATGGACACCACACACACACACACACACATACACACACACACAGGTTGCCATCTCTGTGTAAATGTAAGTTTTGAATAGGTAGCAGGCCAGCATTGTGCTTTTTCCTTTTTTTTTTTACAGCTGATTATCCTGGAGGACTATGCAGATCCTTTTGATGCAGAGAAAACCAAGGAGCAGAGAGAGGCTGAGAGAGCAGGAGTGAATGATGGATACATGGAGCCTTACGATGCCCAAGTCATCATCACAGGTGAGGTCAGGGTCATCATCTTGTTCCTCAGCAAGTGCAGTTTCATTATGGAGGTGGCCTCCTAACTGTATGAATTTCACACCAAGTACCTTTTGGCTTTCTAGTTTTGGACCATTTCCTCTGTGGCTGAGCAAATGTAAACTACACACAGCTCATCTTTAAACAGTAATGGCAGAGTCACTGACAGAAACTTGACAAATACACTAGTAGCTTTAAAAGCAACATTGACTACCACATCTTCAGCTTGTAAATGTTTTTTTGTTTGATTTTATTAGCATACTATCTTTTCCCTTCTGAGAGCATAGCTTGCTTTATATATCTTCTGGCACACGTTTTATATTATGCTTGATAAGCCAAGCAAATTATAAGCAAGTCAAAGAACACTAGTGATAAATCTTAGCTAAGTTTCTCAGCTCTTACACTATATTACATTGTTGTTAAATTGTCATTTAAAAGAGACTGAGAGCCAAACTAGATCCTCAGTCTCTCCACTGACTTCCCTCCCCGTTGGCGGTGGCTATAGTAACAGTGTTGTGCAGGGACAATGGGTGCAGCTTCCTCTTCCAGCTTCCTGTCTCCTGCCTCTGTTTCCTTTGCCCCATTCTCTTGATAGAATATTGGCCCTAATGTTCCCCACCTTCACACACACATGCATACACACACAATCACCTAATGCTTTATGGCCCCCTGCATGTGACAAGAATCGAAAGACACCCCACCCACCCCCTCGAAAACCTACTGGTTTCCCCCCTGGTCTCACCCATTCACTTCCCAACAGTCAGGAAGCAGCCTGGTCAGTCAGCCAATCACTGGCTGTGTTGACCTTTTCTTCCTGTAAATCCATTGTTTGGTCACACAATAGTGCAGACACACAGGCTACCTGCCGGGCATCGAAAAAAAAAAAGAAAAGAAAGAAAGTAAAATTCCCCTAAATGTTTAAAAAAAAGACAAAATTCAAATAATCCATGTCATTCAAAAGAAAAAACAAAAGAAGAAAGACAGAAAAGCAGTGTGTACATAAAGTCAACACAATGTTGCTTTACACACTGTGTGGTGCACTTGAGTGAAAACATATAGCAAATTAAAGATGTTTCTAAATGTCAGCTGATGGACTGGTTTATTATGTATTTTAATAATATGCCTGATTTGGACCATTTATTTTCAAGAAGGAACATAAATGTTTACAAATGAATACCGGGTAAATTTGAGGATGTTTGTAATTTATTATAGGCTTAAAACTTGAAAAGTAAATTTGTGATTTCTTTAGTGCATTTAGCTGTGTTGCTTGTGGACATTAATTGGAAGGGAAAATATGTTTTGTCAAAATATTAACTTGCAAGAAACAACACACTTAATTAGGTGTTATTTTGCAAAGAAGAACAAATATGTGCCTTTATCTGTTCAACTCCTATATACAGTATGTAAATATGATGTCTTCTTAATACTGTTAATTAATCACACATCCATCCTGTTTTAGAGGTTCGTAGACGGGGCTCCAAAGACCTTCTGAAAGTGTGTGTGCTGTTGGATCGTGGCCAGAGAGAGGGGAAGGCAGAAGAGGGAGTGCCTGCACCCCCAAATATCTATGACACACCCTATGAAGGCGGACTGGAGGGTGACAGTGAGGGGGTGTGGATCCCTGTCACGCGACCAGAGTCTGACGGCCGTCCAGCTGGAGAGTATGAACTGCCGTGGGAGTGGAGAAAGGAGGACATTGTTAGAGCATTGTCAGGTAGAGAAAAGGAGAGAGGGATGATGGGAAGGGTGGGGGTTTGGGTGTGGCGGAAGGATACCAGGGATTTTATTTGTACAGCACACACACCACAACAATTTTGTGTTTGCTTTATAGAGGAAACAAAACAATCCTTCTGAATTAATTTCCAGAGATATGTTTACTTTGGTATCTCTGGCATGCTTTGATAGGATTTTATTATGAAAGGCTCACATTGTCTATTCTGCTTCTTGTAGCTCAGTTTGAGGCAGTGGACTGTTCTAACAGTAAAGAGAACAGTTCAACCTCTGGCCGCCAACAGCAGCAGCAGCAGCAACAGCAGCAGCAACACACCCTCAGGCAGAGGAACTGGAGCCATAAAACACTCGTCTCCTCTTCTCCGTCATCTTCCTCTTCCTCCTCCTTTCCATCCTCTCCTATTCTTAAACTCTCCCCTCTCACACAACCATCTCCTTCCTTCCCCACCCTCAAGCCCTCCAGCCCTACTAAACTTTCCCCTCCCTCTCCAACATCTCCTGGTGCCCCACTGGATGGGGAAACAGCCAAAATGGACCCCAACCTGCCCCTGGATAAACAGAGGTAAGGAGGGCGAAGAAGATATACTCTTCTCTATAAGTAAGGGGGTGAAATGGTGTGTGTTGTTTCAGTCAAGTTTTGAGTAAGAAATGAGTAGCATGATGAGCAGCAAGCCACCAGATTTATTACGTCATGCTGATGTCATCAATAAGTATGTGCTTTAAATGAGACACTTAAGGTGTGCTTTAAAACATAGACACTGCAAGAAAAGCTGTAGAAACTACAAATAATCACACAGACAATATTTCTTAAATATTACATCATTGCATTTGATTTATTAGACCCACATTTTTTAGGAAATTAAATGATGACAGGAGAAACCTCCTTTTTATTAACATAGTACTGTAAACTGTATAGACTACCCTTATATAAATCCTATGTTTGGTATCTAGCTTGGTGTTAAGTGAATGAGTGCAGGGTTTAAATCCAACCTGTTAAGCCCAAAATACCCACAGGGCACAGTCTGATAGTGTTTTCTGTTTATGTATTATATTATTACTGACCTACCTCTCACCTCCGCATGCTGTGATTAATTTTATCACCCACTACCACAACCCTGAACAAGATTAGTGGATGGAAGGAATTAAACAAATCAGATAAGGGATAAAAACATTTGCTCACCTTTGCCTCAGACCTGTGTATTGTTATCCTTCTTTAAATTAGCCACATTTCTCAAACTCTTCAGAGAAAAGTGGATCCTGTGCATACTCTGCATTTTTATTGAAGATAAGCCTACAGTTTTAAGAAAATCTTTTTTCTCTCCACACTGTCTGCCTTTGCCGGGAACAGCACCTTCCTCTTTCCTCAGTTTTTGGCTCAAAATCAATTTCTCTGTGTACAGGTTAAAAGCAATCAAGCAAATTTCAATCAACATCTGCTCTGATGAGTCACAATGCCAAATACAGTACAGTGTCAGTAGAGTGCCTCCCTTCTTGGCGAAATTCTAATACATATTACACATGGCACTGTAGAAAATTCTTAGTGAAACTAAGCTTTTCCTATCAGAAGCGGAAGCCAGCAACAACCCTTATGCACGCCCTCATGATAAGACTCTGAGCATAAATGCTGGGTGAAGGGTGTAACCTCAAGGTGAGACACAAGAGTTTCATTGTAGCTATAAACCTTCCTTCCTCATATTCCTCTCTTTTTAGGTGGTGGTGATTGTGAGGAAGCCTCTTAGCATTCTTTCCTCTCATGTTGTGGTTGAATGTCAGTGTTTTGCCTCACAGCATCAAGGCCGCATGCAGCCTGTTTATGTATGGCTCCTGCCTGTAGCCACTGTCAGCACCACCTCGTGTCCTAACAGGCCTCTCTGGACACTCTCCAAAGTCACATACATTTTGTTCATCGTATTTACCTCAGCCTCTGCAGTTTACCTTTGACTTTGTTGACTCATTCCATCTGCAGTATATACCTGTCAGGCTAATTTGCAGTGACTGTAATTCATTGTCAACGTGTTTCATTCCTCCCGTCAATCTCGCTCTTCTTTCTCTCTCAGTGTTATTGCACATCATTAACTTGGCATCTGACTTAACTCCATATGTCACAATGCTATATGTCAGTGATCTTCTGTGCTTCTCTTTGCACCCTTCCTCCCCCTCTTTCCCTCCTCCATCACTTCTCCAAGCTGGTACCATGGCAGTGTGAGTCGGCAGCAAGCTGAGGCTCAGCTGCAGCGCTGCAGGGAAGCCAGCTTCTTGGTGAGAGACAGCGAATCAGGAACGAGCAAATACTCTATTGCTCTGAAGTGAGTACACGGATGTGTATGCAGTGCATGCATGCTTTACAATACAGCAATTTCATAAATGTGCATAGAATTTTTAATATCATGGATGACAATTAAATATGTGTGAATATGTGAGAGAAAATATGTTTTTCTGACTTTCTTTCTGTATTTCTGTTTATTTAGACTCTACAGCCTAGTCTAAAAATTGACATGACACATTTATTCTCTGTTATCCTGTGTTTTTTAAAGCTTAAAGATTTTATGCCCTAATTTTCCATTAAATACATTCGCATGTTGTTTCTCACTGACATTTTATCTAACACCGATTTAGCTAGATTTGAGCTATTTTTGAGGCATTACTGAGGAACTACAATAGCTACCATTGTAGTGAAAACCTCTGAGGTGTTAATGCATGAGAATGTGTGTCATTTGTAGAGCAGACACTTCTAGCAAGCGTGCCAGGAACAGGTTCTCTAGGATAAAAGCTGAAATCCTGTGGTGCCATTGTGTGTGGAAGTGTGCGTGTGTGTTCATGCGCTTCAGTACACATTTGTTGTACACTGCTCATTCATTTGAGAGTCCACATCATTAACCCCATTTAAACATCCAATGAACTCAGAAAATGCACAGCCTCATTTGGGAAGAAATATAAAAGTTCCATTTTTTCATATACTGTGGGTGATGTCATCTATGTACGGGATTGTCTCTTCTGAGAATGCTGATTATAAATCTATATTTTTAAATGTTTTTGTCTGTGTTGTTGTATTAGGACCAGCCAAAGCTGTGTGCACATCATCGTGGCCCAGACTAAGAGTAGTAAGGGCTTGTGCTACACGCTGGATCAGAGCAGCTGTGTTTTCTCCAATATCCCTGAGCTGGTCTACCACTACTGCACACACAGACTGCCTTTTACTGGAGCAGAGCACATGACCCTGCAGCATCCTGTGCCCAGGCCACACTGAAAATACATGACGAGAGACACACTTGGACACAAACACACATGGTCACACACAAGCAGGGACATTTAGACTTAAATCTGCACAGGCACTTACATAAATATGTTGGTATATGTGCACACACATACTCAAAGATATGCTGCTTTAGATTATTGTGTACTATCTTAATAGGTTATAGGTTTTTCTCACCTCTGTGCACAACCTAGTGGTCTGTATCCAGCACTACAACAGACTGATCCCATTGTTACAGTGCTGAATGTTTCCCCCTAAATTAGCAAAAACACCACTGCTTTGATACCTAAAATGATATGGATAAAGCACTACATGAACTATACACTCACTGGCCACTTTATTAGTTACACTTTGCTTCTGTCAGGTTGACCCCCTTTTTGCCTAATTTGTGGCATAAATTCAACAAGGTGCTAGAAATATTCTCAAAAGAATTTGATCCATATTTACAGGATAGCACCACTCAGTTGCTGGAGATTTGTCAGCTGCACATCCCCAGTGTGACTATGCCATTTCACCACATCCCAGAGATGCTGTATTGGATTGAGATCTGGTGACTATAGAGGCCCTTTGAGTACTGTGAACTCATTGACATGTTCAAGAAGCCAGTTTAAGATTATTTGAGCTTTGTGACATGGTGAGTTATCCTGCTGGAAGCAGCTATCAGGAGATGGGTACACTGTGGTCATAAAGGGGTGGACATGGTCAGCAACCATACTCAGGTAGGCTGTGGCATTTAAACAATGCTCAGCTAGTACTCAGGGGACCAAAGTGTGCCAAGATGCCAAGAAAATATCACCCACAACATTACACCGCCACCACCACCAGCCTGAGCGATTGATACAAGGCAGGATGGATCCATGGATTTATGACCCTTCAGCATGTTGTCTTGACCATATCTACATGCCTAGATTGAGTTGTTCCCATGTGACTGACTGTTTAGATATTTATTTTAAGAAGCAGTAAAAAGCATGCCTAATAAAGTGGTCAGTGGATATGTATAAGGATAGAAAGATAGTCTTTGTTAGTGGTCTTTGTTAGTCTGTCACTGTGACAAATACACCTAATTGAAGTACATTCACTTATCCATCTGACATGTCAATCAACCTATTGCTCTATCCATAAATTGGGCACATTTGCCTACCATTCTGCATGTCAGAGAAAAAGTTTTATTGATTAGATTATTAGAGCTAGCGTGGTGGTAGGGATCTTATAGCATTATAGTACCCACTCAGCAAAAATTGTTTTAGCGTGTATAATTGTTTTGTGTTGCAAATATGTGAATATCAGGCCTTACTAATATTTCTTCACAGTACTTTAAATACTGTATGAAGCCTTTATGACTGAAAAGCTGTCTTTGTTGTGAATGGCCTGACGTACTTTATCCTGAAAATGTACTTGTGCTTAAATGCTAAATGTATGAAATGCCTGTTGGATAGCCACTATTTTTTACATGAGTGTCACAATGTTATGAGCTGTATATTATTGTTATAAAACAATTATTCAGTAAATAAAGTACAATTCATTTTAAGTGAAGAAAAAACTCCTATTAATAGACATCGCTGGCAGCAAAAGTAAAAGCAGGGTACAAGAAGAAAGGCATTGTAACAGAGATGGGAAGCTAACCAGAGTAAATCTGTTGGCTGTTCTTTTGTAGCTAGAAAAACCATTGACCTGAGTATGAAATCAATTAGTAACACACACTCACACATACACATGCACTCATACATTTGTTATAAACAAACTCTGACAAACCTGAGCACACATACACTCAAAATGCATAAATGGTGCACACACAAATAGCATTTACTCACACAAGCCCAAAGGTGGTGTATTTTAAATCCTTGCCAACACACACGAAGCTTTTCACAAAATAGCAAAAAGCTTTATCCTTACAGTGACGCATGCAAATGTGTGTTTGCACTAAGATATGTCTTACCAGCAAACACCAGTGTGCTGAGTTATATGAGCATCTCTTACAGAGTGTGTGTGCATGATTGCATATGCAAGCACAAGTGTGTGCACCCATGTGTACAGCAGTATTTGTACACGCAGTTCTGCTCTGTGTGTGTGTGTGTGTGTGTGTGTGTGTGTGTGTGTGTGTGTGTGTGTGTGTGTGTGTGTGTGTGTGTGTGTGTGAAAGACATTTTTCTGTTCAGGGATTACCATGTTGCCATGGTGATTAGTTAGAGTGAGGTAAGGCTGTCTCCACAGGGAATGATGAGAGGGAGGAGAGAGGAAGAGGGAGGAGAGAGAGGCTGCAATATAAAAAAGCTATGAATAATTGTAGCTATAGTGGCATTGGAGGTCCCCCACAGAATAGCCTGCTTGGTTTGTGAATGGAGAGCCACAACATGTAATGCCAAAAAGGTGCCAAAATTGCTAAGTTAAAAACTAATTAACTCCTGTTGTGATTAGCTCATGAATCACAGTTATTGATTGTACATTGCTCCCTCAAAGGGTCAAAGTGCATGGTTGATTCTGGAAAAAAAACATGTCATACTCACTGACACTTCAGCAAATCAGACGCTCACTTTTGCACAGGCTTTAACCCAGGAATTCTGGGTCAAGGGCTCTCCCTAATCTTGGCTATCCTGCTGCCCTGTGTGTCACAAATGGTATTGTTACACAACAACCGACACTACTAACTATCACCCTTTCTGCAGTCCTTGTGATCTGTCATGGTTAGTCCTCTGTACCCTCTTAATTAATTCACAAAATAGGTTAAAACAAATAAGTGGACTGGAAAGTGCATGATTCTTGGTAGTCTGTATTTAGGAATGTTGGTACTCACCCAGCCTAAATTCTTGGATTAGAAATCACATCTTTGTTGGTGCATAGTGAAAAACATGCATTCATCTCTGATTATACAGGAAAAAAAACTTGTTTCTTCATAAAGTGCCAAATGTAAGATTTTGGGAAATATTGCAAATTAGATGTCTTTTTGGCTGAAAGACAATGTGCAAAATTCCAACAATTTTTTATACTGGACAGCAAAGTTTTCAAAGCTATTTTTTTCTCATGCTCTCAGCCAGAAATTTCACATCAGTAGCTACTGAACTATACCTTTTCCTGTAGCTATGGGTTTTTTTTTTCTTTACAGAAGGGTCTGCTATTATACCATTCATTATTCCAGATTTATAGAATGTTTTATTCAGAAATCATGGCAAAAATTGATTATTCTCACCAGCATCATGAAATGACACTTATGTATGAAATGTTAATAAGAGCTTTCCAAAATTCTGACAAAGGTTTATTATGAATATGTCAAAAAATGTTAAATAATAGAATAAAAAAATATTAGTATGGAATAATAGATTCAAAAACTAAACAAGGCCAGGTTCAAATTTATGATATTCTAAAGCAGATTAAAAGAATAGGGTAATAGAATAGCAGAAATTTAAAGCTGGTTTTCTCTAATTTTTGGATATCTATTTTGAAAAATATGCTAATTGGAACAGGTTTAGATGGATATGGCCTTATCTATATACAGAGTATGGGATTTCTTGGGGCTCTTGGAGATTCAGCAGTATTGGGGAATCATGAACGTGCTAGCGCGAGGTGCTTAGGTAACAAAAGGCCATGCACCGGATGTAGTAGACCTCTTTGTCTTGCTCAACCAAAGAGGCTGATTTAGCACAGTCCTCCAAAACATACTGTACACATGCAGTAAATGTACCACTGGATACATGAGATGCTATGGCTGAACAGGTGATAACTTAGGGCTGGATATTTCCCTAGAGAGACTAATGTCAAAGTTTTTTCTCAGGAGTCACAAATCTGTAGCTGCATTTGTTGTGTTGACTTGAATTTCTGTCAAGCACACATAATTATCCACTATTTTTTATTTGTCCTGTTATGTAAATATAAAATTCATTTTGTTTTGTGGGGGATATTTTAAGATATTGTGCTAATGGGTTTAACACTGGTCCTTCTTCAGGGCTTTCTTGTGGCAGCTTGCGTGTAATCTTGGGGCAGTGTATTTTGGGATGGTATCTGGTTTTGTAGTGGAATCATGTGCAGTGGTATTAGTGAGTTATTACTTAGTCAGGGTGAGTGGTGAACTTTATAGTGCTCCACACTGTGCTGCAATCTCTGGATGTCCTCTCCTTTCAAACCTGTTCTTTAGTTTTTTAAATTGAGAAACATTTTAACATACTTTTCCTCCCAATATTCAGAGAAGTTTTGTGGTAATCTAAACCCATTAGTTAATATTTGCATAGTCTTCACCTGCTGTGTCTCCCCTGATGTATAATGTCCCTTTGTAGGAGAAAAATGGTCCTACTTCTCGACCTTCAAAAACCATTAAAAAACAGTGTTTGAAAACTATATCGTCACAAAACTGGAAACAAGGGTCATTTCATAGCTCATGAACAGCTGATGACTTTTGGAGATACATGGCTTTCACAAACACTGATGATATGCATAGTTTCTATCATATGAACTCTAGATATGAGTTTGCACTCATTAGTGGAGGGATTAAAATCCTAACTTTTAGTATCTATACTAAGTTAATAATATAACAAAAATAGTTACAAAGAATGAAATATATTTACTTCTAATTGATGAATTACTCATTGTGGAGCAAAATGACGGGGTTATTCCTTTGAGGTGATCATTATAACTGGTGCATACATATGTCAACAACATTTTATGAGTAGCAGTGAAGATAATTTACACTACTTTTCAAAATATGTTTGCTTTTATATCAGCACATCATATTTTACAGGTTAATTTTGTACATACAAACTCAGATGCCAAAAGATACAACAGTCTGAAGAGAGTAAAGTGTACAATAGATGAGTGGCGAAGAAAAGCAACATTAATTGTGCATTCTTCAGAAGTTTATAAGTCCTTCCTTCACTATAATTTCTTATACTTTGTTGAGCTGCATTCTGTTATTCAGTCTGTGATTCATAGATCAGATTTGTGTTTCCCAGACATGACAGAAGCACAGGAAGTAAATGCAGCCACTAGAAGATGGAATGACAGCAGGCGAGGAAGGGACAGAGGAAAGAAGCAAGAGAGAGGGAGCATGAGGTGGTGTTAGGGGAAGACAAGCACTTGTGGGGGTCCCAGCTTTTAAATAATTCAGTGAGAGACTCACAGCACTCAGTGAGGGGAGGAGCACTGTCAGGTCAGCTCATTCACTGCAAAGAGGTAGAGGGGGGGGAAAGGAGAGGACTGTACAGAAGAGGGAGGGAGGAACAGTGTATAGAGAGAGCATGAGAGAGAGGAAGAACTAGTGAGAAGTTTGCTGTTGTGTGCACTTATGCATGAGTGTGTGTTTTGTGGCAACTGTGCATGTGTGTTCATCTTTGTGTGTGTGTGTGTGTGTGTGTGTGTGTGTGTTTTGAAGATGAAAATAGACAAAACGAAGGAGAAACAGGTCGCTTTCTCCTGGAGCTTTCTGGTTTCTGTGAGTCACCATGGCAACCTCCTCCTCCCTCCATCCTGTACTCCTGTTTACTTAGCTTTTTTGGCCCCACCATCCCTCCCACACTCCCATGACTTTCTTCTTCTACCCTTTCTGCTTTTTTTTTCATTATTTGCTGCATCTTCCTTTCCCCCTCATTATCCAGTCAGTCTGTGAGTCTACGCTTTGTATCCAGTTTCTTGACTTCCTTCTTTCTTTGCAGCTCAGCTGAAGCATTTCTGACTTCAAGAATGGGAATCACTTTGGTGGCTTGAAGAGAGAAACAAAAATGAACACACACTGGTAGTGTGTGTATATATATAGTTATCACATTCCATTAGCACTGCTTCAACACAGAAAACTTTTAGAGGATAAAATACCAATTTAGCAAATATCTAATAAATATTTGGACCCAGACAGAGACGAGTTAAGTTTGAAAAGGTTACTATAAAGTCGAGACTGAGCCACATACACTCTGTAGGAGGGCTTAATATTATATTACGGTGATGTGTGACTTTGTGCGGGGAACACACTGGCATCTCTAAGTGAGATACGGAGTCTCAGAGGTATGCCACATTCTCTCTTCCCGTCTCCCCCACCCTGCTCCTTTGCGCGCCCCCCCCGCCCCGCCTCCGCCTCTCCGGCGCGTCGCATCGCTGAGCGGCGTTCTGTACGGACAGCCAACACCGCACGACCGAGCCCAGGGCTTACCTGGCTCCGCAGAGATATTTCTATTTTCCCCTCATCGGGCGAAGGAGTGTGGAGCGACGGAAAGCCCTGACGTCACCATGACAGGTAGAGAGTGAAGAGAGGTTTGGGTCGTGAGGAGGAGAGGGGGGTAACACTGCGGGCGTGCTTGGGGTGGCCTCTCCATCCCGGTGTGAACACCTTTCCGGGCTCGGTGCGCGCTCGGACGCACGTTTGATGATGGACGGCTGGCCGCCGCTGCTGCTCCTGGCTCTCCTCGCCATTGCGGGAGGTGAGTAGCCTACCTCGTCCACATAATGGCTCCATCGAAGCTCTTGTGTGCGCACCATCACATAATAGGGCCAAAACCACCGTGCGCCTGAGGATTAGGAGAATCCGAAAAGGTTTCTTCTAAGTAATGACGGAGTGAATGTAATAACAAAAGGAGTGGTTAGATGCTGAGGAGAGGCAGAGGTGGAGAAAGAGACTCTTTCATTGCTGTGTCACCATCTTTCTCAAAACAGCAGCGAGCGCGACGGAATGATGTAGTGGAGAAATATTAACCACTCCATAAAGCAGAATGAAAACACATTATCAGCTCATAATACTTGCTCTGAAGGCTTCAGACCTAAAAGATGTCGCTTAACTTAGGATTTTGTTGGGCATAATATAAAATGTTTTAGGGACTCATTTCTCTTGGAGTCACTGCTGTCATTTTTTTCACATGTTGTGTAGATCAAATTAAAATTGCACATATTTAAACACTTAAATGTCTTGTGCCGTTTTTTTTAACATAAATTAGTTGCATGTAAGAAAACACACAGAAGGCATTAACCTTCATCTTAAAATATCTGGGCTGTTGTAACATCTGTTATCATAGTCTTCCTAATTATTAGAGAAGAAAGTTATGTTAACGCTCACCTCTCCCTCTCTCTCTTTCATTAACACTGAGGTCTTGCATTGAGTGGGCAGGTTAATAAGAGGCATGTTGAGCTAAAACAACTTCTACATCCTGTCATCAGAGGACAAATGATGTGTCATCAGGCAGCACAGGAAAAACCTTCTGTGATTGTATAACAGCTTAGAGGGATAAATAGTGTTTTATTTTTATGGCGGACATGCAGTGAGTAGAGAAGTCTTATTTATGGCTCTTGCAGCACATTTAGAGCAAATGTTGTAAGCTATTAGGCTGTTTGGATGTTTTGAGCTCTGAAAGTTGGCTTTATTTTTGGTGTTGGTTTTGCTCCAACACGTCGGCTGAATGACTGAATTATGACTGCCTTGAGATTTTGTAACCTATCTATAGTGGGGATGGAGCAGGGGCCAGCTCAACGCCCCAAAGCAGAAGACTGCTTGTGACTATCTGTGCAGCAACTCACACAACACACCTCTGTCCACTCACTCACACGCACACGCCTGGCCATCTGCCTTGCACTGACTAACTGTTCATCATCACCCATGGCGCCAACATGCTCCTGCTTCCTCTGTTACAAACACACAGTGAGAGACAGCTTTACACCCATAGTTCATCACATTGCAGCTTGTGGTAATGACAAAGACATGTAGTACAGGAGAAAATGTTTCAACCTGTATTAACCTGCCATTTATCACCTTAAGCACCAGTTTCAGACGTCTCCTTTACAAACACACCAAACACAAATCACATTTTAATATGTTTGATTTTGGTTACAAATTGGCAGAAAAACAAGACACAGGACTTTTTAACATTAGCACTAACCTCTTTTCACAGTGAAATTGGAAAAATGTGACGAACTTCAAAAACTGCAAAGCTAAGGTCTTTGATTTCACTGGAACATTTTAAAAGGGTATATTTGTAAATTTGCAAATACTATTACAAATGCATTTTGTAATTTGTGAATTTGTAATTTTGTTACTCTAATTATAATATGAATTTTTATTTGTGTTATTTCATTTGACTTTTAATTAATCAGGATAATATGACTCTTGAGATTAAAGATCTCTTTTACACGAGTCTCCTGGCCAAGACAGACAGTGGTACGATAACCGGTAGTTACACGCACGTGAATAAACACAGTAAAATACATAAAATAGGTATACCAATATAAACGTTAAAATCAGTAAAATACAATAACAAGCAAAATTTATTATCTTCAGCGTCAATAAAGCCTAAATATCTGTAAAAGTCATTGTCTTGGGCCAAAAAACAGGGGTATTTATATTCATACAGCCTGGTAATAATAAAATGAAAAAGACTGACATAAGAACAGCCCTGCGACAGATTTGCGACTTGTCCAGTGTGCACCCCTGCCACTTGTCCTGTGACAGCTGGGATAGCCCCCCTCCCCCGAATCTTGAAATGGAAGCAATATGATTTAAAGCACCAGTCTGAGATAATGTAGAAACAAACATTAACGTGGACACACAGATGCACATAGAAACGTCAGTAAATTTTTGATAAATAAGCTAATGTTTGAGAGCCTTAAAAGCAAAAAAGATAATAAATAAATGCAACCAAATTATAAATATATATATCCAGGAGTAAAATTTATTAAATTTAGGAGTTTTGGAGTCCTACAGAATGTTTTACAGAAAAAAATAACTAAAAACTAACAGACAACTACAAATAGAGCTAGTTAATAAAATGTCAAATGTCAAAAGGATGCGTTTTCTTTGTAAAGCTGGTGTAAACTTGCACAATATGCACCACTTGCCCTGTATTCAGTTCAAACAGAGGTGTGTACACTAAAGGAGAAAATGCCAACATGAAATATCACTTTAAGGAGCCTCATAAGCAGTCAAGTACTAATGAGTCATCTTCCCTTAAGGGAGAAAATCTGATTAGCATCATCCTCAGAGACTGTAAACTCTGTCAACACACAAGCACACACAAACACATGTTTGAAGAAATACACACAATGGGCACACAGAGACACACACACCTGGAGCGTGAGCTTATAATAACACATTTAAGAAGTTCCCTACAAGCAAGCAAGCAAAATACATAATTGTAAAATGCTTAGAAAACATAACTTATGCTTAGTTTGAGGCTTACATGTTGTCTTATGCATTCCTATTTGTTCGTGTTTGCACTTGATTGTGACATTCATACCACATTCATATGTAAGAAGCATTTAAGACAAGAGACATGTTAGACAGTCCCATGTGTCTACCTCACCAAAAATATCCGACATCAGAACAAAAAAAGAGTTGGTGATGGAACGAGGAGGAGAAAAGTCATACGTTTACTCCTCCAGAGCCACGAAATGATTTTCTTACATAAGCATCGACGTACACAGATACACACACCAAGAGCAGTCTCCTATTCAGCATTTGTACAAGGACGCTCAAGGACATTTTACCACCTGTCTCAGAGGCTGCCGTGAGGATGTGGCCATCTCGTTGTGTGAGGAGGATGTCTCTTGTCATTTCCCCCAACAGCACATGCATAATAAAAAGAGTCTGTGGTGCTGAGTTGACCTGATGCAGGGGTGCTGGATATGGAGCACAGTACACGACACTCATCAGCCAAAGATGTAAAGTATACTTCAGATTGTTTTACTGCAATTTTTTTTTACTTTTATGTGAGTGTAGGCGTACACTATACTCAAATGCATATCAGCTATCGTTTATGTGGTAGTGCTACACTCTAGAAAGGTCTGCTCAGTCAGTTTAGACTGTCATCGCTGCACTGCTTCTGCTGTCTGATCTTTCCTTTATCTTAACCTTCACATGATAACAGCCCACCCCTATTGTATCTCACTCCCTTGCTTTCTTTTTCAGTCTTTATCTTGCTTGTTTATTTTCCCTGTGTCTATCTCTTTGGCCTGACTCCCAATACACAGCAGCAACAGGATCAGATCAGCGGGTAGGGGCAGCATCTGTGATTAAAAATGTGCAGCAGATTCGCCACACAGGCCTGCATCCGTATGTGAGAACGTGTGTGATTTCATGTGTAAAACTCTGTGCTCTCATGTGTGACTTGTGCAAGATTGCATGTGTGTGTGTGTGTGTCTGTGTGTCTGTGTGTGGCTCAGTGTGTTTGTGTGAATGAATGTGTAGCAGTAGTAGCAGCAGCAGCACACAGCAGTGTGGCCCTGGAGATTAAAGGGAAGCAAAGGGGGAGCACAGAGGTTTAATAGAAACTTAAGCAGTAGAGAAGAAGAGGCAGATAAGAGACATTTGGAAAGTTAAGAGTTTTAAATTTGACCTTGTCTAAGATTATTTTAAAAAGGCTGACTTACATTGAAGCAGGTCTGTGCTATTCTTGCTTTGATGCAGCTGTTTGTGGAAGTGTATTCAAGACAACGCATACCTTCCTCCAGTAAAATCATGTATAAAAGACAAAACTGTTTTTACCTTTCAGTGACTGTAGAAATTAAATCTAAAACTACCATAAAATTATTAAAAAATATACTTAATCACAGGAGATAATGCTTTTAAAGTAAAAGAGTTTAAGACTTCAAAAAGAAGCAACTTTCACAAAGATGTAGAATCATTTTTTCAGTCATACCTCTTCCTGCTATCTCTTTGTGTGCACATATTGGCTGCAGGCTCTGACCTGGTGTAAACTGGGCCTCAGGATTTATGAGTATCCAAACGATAATGCAAATAATAGCTGCTACGAGAGGCATAATGCACTTCAAGTGATGTATTTGATAGCAGCCCTTGAAATAGGCACCACCGTTAGAAAGCCATGTCCTGTCATCCACCAGCTGAGCTCCATGCATTTTAATAAACAAATTAAACCCATTATTGTGTTTTTACAGTATGATTTCCAGATGATTTAAATTGCAGCTTCTGATGGCGAAGCTTTTCAAGCTTCATTATTCTAAACTACTTTAAGATGGTCACCTTAAATTTCCCTTGATGTGACTTCAAAATGAAGTAAAACACCTTTCACAGTGCCAATATATCCTGTTTTGTCCCAGTGCTTCACTGAGGCAATATTACTCATGTACTTATATATTAGAAATATTCAAACCTAAGATGTCATTTCAATAGCTTCAGCATCTAGCTAGAAATATTTTATGAGTTTTGTAACAACAACTGTGCATCCATAAATATAAATATAGGCTTTTATTTTACATAGGTATGCTATATGGACAAAAGTATTGGGCCTACAGGAGCTTTAATGACATTCCATTCAAAATCCATAGGTATAAACATGGAGTTGACCCAGCCAGAAAAGCTTCCACTCTTCTAGGAAGGCTTTCTACAAGACCTTTAAATGTGTCTTTGGAAATTTTTACCCATTCATCCAGAAGAGTATTTATGAGGTCAGACACTGGTAAGGGACAAGAGGGCTAGGTCACTATCGCCATTCTAGTTCATCCCAAATATGTTGGCTGGGGTTGAGGTCAGGGCTCTGTGTGGGCCAGTCAATTTCTTCCACACCAAACTCAAACAGCCATGCCCTTAAAGACCTTGTTTTGTTCACTGGGACACAGACATGCTGGAACAAAAACGGGCCTCTCCAAACTGTTACCACAAAGTTAGATTCATAGAATTGTCCAAAATGTCTTGGCAAGCTGAAGCACTAAGATTTCCCTTTGCTGGAACTAAGGGGCTCAGGCCAGCCCCAGAAAAATAACCCCATAACATTATCCTTCCTCCATCAAACTGTACAGTTAGCACTGCAGTCAGGCAGGTAATGATTTCCTGGCATTCCCCAAAGCCATACCCATCCATCAGACTGCCAGACAGAGAAGCGTGAACAACTTCTCAATGCGCCAGAGTCCAATGGCGGTGTGCTTTACACCACTCCATCCAACACTTGGCATTGTGTTTGATGATGTAAGGCTTGCATGCAGCTGCTGGGCCATGGAAGCACATGCCATTAAGCT
>VUQH01028576.1:7898-61248 GCA_015106775.1 Etroplus canarensis | reverse complement strand
GCAATTGTTTTTTTTTTTTTTTTTTTTTACGGCTGATACCCTTCCTGACGCAACCCTCCATGGTGAGAGGGGCTTGTGTCCCCACCTGGAATTGAACCAGGGACCTTTTGCTTCAAAGGCGAATGCACAAACCACTACGCCACCTTACTACATCATTAATTCATATTGTGTTGGGTGATTTAATTTAATGATTATTTTATAAATGTACTTTAGTACATTTATTACATCCAGTACATTATTACAGTTCTTGTTATTTTTCACCACTGCAAACAAGCTCCAGACAAGGAGAAGCTAACATTTCTGTTGTCTTGGGGCTGAAATGCTCTGCTGAGGATTATTTGCTTCTCTTTGTTTATGTTTAAGGGCCTCACCACAGATTTTACAAATAAAGAGGATTTATCGTGATGAGTACTACCCAGCATATATAAAAGAAGTTATATAATTCCCTATGTGGCTCAGGAGGAGCTCTCTGAAGAGAAATTAGTCTTGAAGACTTGGGTTATCTTTGGCTTCAGCTTCAAGACTTAACATTTATTCATGTTACAAACAGGGGCATATAGTTTGAAGGATGTTTTCTGGAGCTTGACCCTGCTTACACATTCTGCAAATCAGGATATCTCATTCTGTCACCCATACAGAAGAGCTGGGACTAAATCGGAGTTTTTAATGTTATAAAATTATAGTTTTTAATACGAATTTATTTCATTGCAGCATGAACGAGAGCAGGTGATGACCACCAATGTCTGGCTAACACAGGTAAGACCTCCTATTCCTGAACTCATCTAACGATTGCATAGCAAACTTAAGGCCAAAAGATTACTTTAATGTAGAACAAACAATTAGTAAATATTTATTTTAGTTGTTTTTAGCTTAGATTTCACAGTGTCACAGCTGGGTCATGGAAATGAATCACAAACCATGAGGGACTTGGATGGTAGATAGACACTCGCGCACTAAATATTCCTCTCTCCAAAATATACTAGTGTACACGATGAATTACATTATATAATCAAATGTCACAGTGTTATCATACCAGTAGTGAATGATTCATAAGTTATGAGTTACTGAAGTGGAAATATGCATCTTTGGATTCCATATGTTTCATTGGATCTGGATGGTAAAGTGTAACCCTGTGTCCAATCACGTGGAGCTGCAGCTTTGAAAACTGGCAGACTGGTGAAATTTCAGGCAGATGTCAAACAATGCTCGTCCTCAAAAACTCAAAATCCAATAAGAAGAATGTGATCAAAAGTTTAGAAGAGAGTGAGAAGTGCAATTTTTAACACCTAAAAATACTAAAAATGACAACACACACACATTCCTGAAGCTAAACCCCCTTTTCTCTTTTAAGTTTGTGATTTTTGATATCTGATAAATTCTCTCTAGTACATGTATGCTATGTTTCGTAGCTGATGAAATCCACAGCTTCTTTGCAAAGGATGATAATTTTTACTCAGTCATGTTACTGACTTTTGATAATGAATTTAATAAGTTGTGAGATATTATGCAACTTTTCCAGGCTTTCAAATGTCTCATTAGTGTTGATATTTTTGTGTGTGTACCTTCGGCTGCTCCCTTGTATTCTCCCCAAGGGGTCGCCACAGTGGATTAATCCGCATTGGTAATTTGGCATAGGTTTTACGCTGGATGCCCTTCATCACACAACTCTCCATGCTGAGAGGGACTTGTGCCCCCACCTGGAATCAAACCAGGGACCTTTCACTTGTAAGGCGAATGTGTAACCCACTACACTACGGGGACTTGATATTTGTACTGTTTTAATCAAATACATGGTTTAACTGATTTGTAAGTTATTGCATTCTTTCTGCACTTACAAGATCATATAGTGTGACCATTATTGATGGTATATGATTAAATTGTTCATGTAAAGCATTTCTCTATTCCATATTCCACACACAGAACCACAGACACACGTAGGAATGAGCACATTAGGATTTATGTCATGTAATAAAGCACAGAATGACCATCAATGCTATATGGATTCCTTGCCATCAGAAAGTAGGAGAGCCAAGGACAACTGTCCTGAGCCAAGATAAACTGTAATGATTATGATACATCACAGTTACAGCAGACAACCTAGCATGGGCTTTACAGCTCCAACCTGGTTACAACACAGACACAGCTGCTCTAACAGGTCACATAGGCTTCAGTGTGGTGATGTCGATGACTGATCCACAACATTGAAAGCAAGATAATATTGTCTTTTACACGGGGTTACACAAGGGACTCAGATGTTTGGTGATGCATTCATATGCACTTACACACTTTGGAACAGCTGCACCATAGACAGCATTTTCATCGTGCTGATTGGTTTGCAGCTGGATGTGTTTTACAGCCCATTCAGGGACAGGACTGACATGAGTGTTACTCTCCCTCTGGCTTGTAGTAAATGTGTGATAAAGACGCAGTGAGGACAAACAGCACAGAATGTTCTCCAGGATTATGTGCATTGTGATGTGTCGTGTTAACCATCGACTGAGTGATGGACAAAAAGACAAACAGACAAGCCTTCTCCTCTCTACTTCTTTAAAGTTCTTCCTGCTGTATTATTGGCAGATGAATGACTAAGCATTGTGTTTTTATTGGCCCTCAGGAGTGGCAGGACTATCGTCTGACTTGGGTCCCTGAGGAGTTTGATGGAATGCTGAAGGTCAGGCTGCCCTCCAAACACATCTGGCTGCCTGACGTGGTGCTTTACAACAAGTGAGTCATTCTCTCATCCTCCTGTTCTCACTCCAGAAAGCTTTCAGAAGCTACAAAGAGGCTTATGAATGCATACATACAGTTAGCAATGCACAACGAAAATACATGCAATTGTCATATTAAACTGTTCAGGCTTTAAGGAATACAGGATGTTGGTCTTTTACACAAGGTTACAAAGAGGACAGAAAGATATTTGCTAATGCACTCACAGTGGTAAGTCACTTTGAATAAGAGCATCAATTGGACAACAAGTTTAAATCTGGAATACATTCAGGTCTGCCGCACATGACTGAATATGTCCACTGTTATCTACTCATGCTACATTACTACACTATTATGTACTATATAAAGACTGAGTCATCTGCATTGCATACATCAGGTAGATAGGCACATGTATAAACAGTAGTTATATAGCCAATCAGTGCATACAGTTAATCCATGAAAATGCAAACTGCTCTTCTGTCTTTTCCACTTGTTAAATATGTGAAGTTTATGTGATGTGCTTGTTGATATACTACATAATCACCATTACCTCTGTTTAATTTAGAGCCTCCATTCAGGACCACTGGAGTGATTTTAAATGGCTTCTACACTGTTATATACATTACATGGACAAAAATATTGGACAACATCGCTTAATCATTCACCTCAGTTGTTTCATTTAGTCCCATTACCAAAGATGTATAAAATCAAGTACCTACCCATGCAGTCTGCTGTTAGAAACATTTGTGAAAGAAAGGGTCATTCTAAAGAGCTCACTAAATTTGAATGTGGTACTGTAATAGGATGCCACTGTTGCAACAAATTAGTTCATGATTTTATTCCCTCCTAGATAGTACATGATCAACTGTAACTGTTATTATTGCAAAGTGGAAGCATTTTGGAACCACTGCAACTCAGCCACCAAGTGGCAGACCACACAAAGTTACAGAGCAGAGTCGCCGAGTGCTGAGGCACATAATGCATTAGTGCTTATTGACACTCAATAACTGCAGAGTTCCAAACTACCTCTGACATTGACATCAGCACAAAACCTGTGCATTGGGATCTTCATGACGTTGGTTTCCATGGCTGAGCAGCTGTATGCAAGCCTTACATTACCAAGCACGGTGCCAAGCGTTGGATGGAGTGTTTTAAATCTTGCCAACACTGGACTCTGGAGCAGTGGAAAAAGGTTCTGTGGAGTGATGAATCATGCTTCTCTAGCTGGCAGTCTGATGGATGAGTCTGGGTTTGGTGAATGCCAAGAGAATGTAACCTGCCTGACTGCATTGTACCAGTTGTAAAATCTGATGGAGGAGGGACAATGCAATGGGGTTGTTTTTCTGGGGTTAACCTGGGCCCCTTAGTTCCAGTTTAGAGAAGACACTTCTCTGTTCCAAGATGACCAAGTCCATAAAGAACTTGACTGGCCCACACAGAGCCCTGACCTCAACCACATCAAACACCTTTGGGTTGAACTAGTGTGGAGACTGTGAGCCAGAACCTCTCGTCCAAGATCAGTGTCTGACCTCAAAAATGGTCTTCTGGGTAAAAGTCCAAAAATTCCCACAGACCTACTCCAAAAACTTGCAGAAAGCTTTCACAGAA
Source organism: Etroplus canarensis (assembly GCA_015106775.1). NCBI lineage: Eukaryota > Metazoa > Chordata > Actinopteri > Cichliformes > Cichlidae > Etroplus > Etroplus canarensis. Next base: position 56,934 of record VUQH01028576.1, on the reverse strand, counting down.
GATTGGAAGCTGTTATAGTTACGTAGGGGGGACCAAACCCATGTTTATGCCTATGGATTTTGAATTGAATGTCATTAAAACTCCTGTAGGTGTAATGTGTAGGTGGCCCAATACTTAAAGAGTGTGCATTACTTTGTTCTAAAATATGCACCCATCACTTTTAATTCTGTTGTTGAGATCAGATTACCTTAACAAAAAGTCTTCAGAGTATGCATGGCTGGATAAAAAGGCTCCAAGGCAAAAATTTTCTATTGGTATCTTAGTGACTTTCAGCCTTATTCCTATTCGCACCGTCTGTGCAAACTTCATGTCCCATCAAATACAATGCACAAAGCTCACAAACCATCCAGTACTACTATTTGTTGTTTGGCAATTAATTTGTGTTGATTTGACTAAATCCAAATTTATTTAGGCCCCAAGACCATTTTACCAAGTTGGTGTGCAAATGAGTGCACTAACACATAGATAGCACATGAATGATAATATTCCAAATAAGCATCACTGTAATGCATAACACAAAACAGTTAACAAGTAATCTTGAACAACATGTTTTGTTAATTAGAATTTGCTTGGATGTCTGAGAGACTGCGATGTTGCGGACCACTTGTCCTAATGTAATGGAAACTGCGTGTCAGCCTACAGTATGTAAATCAGCTCATCAGAGCACTGTGATCTGTCTGGCCTTCTCCTCTTTCCCTGCTTCAGGCCTTACTTTACTAAAGATTATAAGATCCCTGACCGACCTAACTCTGGAAAAATGATCCTGTTAATCCCGTGTACCCCAGGTCGGCACTGCTATCCTCCACGTCTCTATTGATTCAAACTGTCAGTCATTTAAACAGGAGGATTAACTCAGCTTATGTCTCTACTAGATCTGCTAATTTTGAAGACTCAGTTTTATTTTATTAATGAATCCATTGTTCAAGTGCAGTCAGAAATTATTAATTTTCTTATTGTTTATGGTAAATTGTACCTTACGGCATTGACCTTTTTTTTTTTACAAAATCTTCAGTTAAATTGAAACTTATACAGCTTACTGTTGTTGGCTTACTTCTGACCAGTGTCTAACTTGAGCTGCCTAACCCAACCCAGTCTGACCTGCGTGCTATGCCTTCTGTCTAGACTTCATGTTTATTTGATTCCTTATCCTTGTTTTGTGTGTGTGTTACCCTGCTGGTCAAAGACACCTTAAAAAACTCACACTTGTAACCTCAAGATCTATTTTTGTGTGGGTGAACGTTGTCAGGCTCTAATGAATCTACTGTGTATTGTATTATGAGATAAAACACTTTGTATAATCCTATTCTTGAGATTTGGAGGAAACGTGGGCTTTCATTATACTTTTCAAATTATAATACCAATGTCTGAATTCAATGCTTGACTCCCTTTCTTGTCTTTGTCCTCTCTGACCTTGTCTCTTAGTGCTGATGGGGTGTACGAGGTGTCATTCTACTCTAATGCAGTGGTGTCTTATGATGGCAGTATCTTCTGGTTGCCCCCAGCTATCTATAAATCTGCCTGTAAGATTGAGGTCAAGCACTTCCCCTTTGACCAGCAGAACTGCACACTGCGCTTTCGCTCCTGGACCTACGACCGCACTGAAATTGATCTGGTGCTTCGCGCTGATGTAGCCAGTATGGATGACTTTACACCCAGTGGAGAGTGGGACATCATTGCCCTGCCAGGCAGACGAAATGAGAACCCAGCTGACCCTACGTATGTGGACATCACATATGACTTCATCATTCGCAGGAAGCCTCTTTTTTATACCATCAACCTCATTATCCCATGTGTGCTCATCACCTCACTGGCAATCCTGGTTTTCTACCTGCCCTCTGACTGTGGCGAGAAGATGACACTTTGTATCTCAGTGCTGCTGGCTCTCACTGTGTTCCTGCTACTAATCTCCAAAATCGTCCCACCTACTTCACTGGATGTTCCTCTGGTGGGGAAGTACCTGATGTTCACCATGGTTTTGGTCACTTTCTCTATCGTCACCAGTGTATGTGTCCTAAATGTGCACCATCGTTCTCCCACCACACACACCATGCCCCCTTGGGTTAAACTGGTGTTCCTCAACAAGCTTCCTGCCCTGCTCTTCATGCGCCAGCCAAGAAACAGCTGCGAGCGCCAGCGGCTACGTCAGAGGAGGAGGGCACAGGAGCAGAATGAGGGTGGGCGCAGTGGTGAGGCAGGGGCCTTGATGGTGGGGCTTGGGCTTGGAAATGCTGGTGGAAATGGAGGGGGAACCTCCACAGCAGTGTTTGGCAAGGAGGACAGTGACCCTTGTACGTGCTATGTGAATCGTGCATCTGTTAAACAGTTTGGAGGGGATCTGGGAGGTGCAGGCGGGGGATCCATGGATGGTCTAAACAGGGTAAGGGAGGGCCGAGAGGGGGGCTCTGGAAATCTTCCAAGGGGGAAACAAACAGCTGCGGGTCCTGCTTTGACTCAGGCCCTGCTGGCTCAAGCCTGTCCAGGCTTTGAGGAAGCTGTGGAAGGAGTACGCTTCATCGCTAACCATATGAAGAGTGAGGATGATGATCAAAGTGTGAGTATTATTTTGTTGCTCCATATCAGAGCCTGAGGCTTTCATATACTGCATAACTGCAAAAATAACAATTATAAAGTCAAAAATTCCTATAGTTTTAAATACAGGTTCTCAGATTACATTTTTTTGTATATTGACAAGAGATAGAAATGAATCAGGATCAAATTTACTGATGATCTATGCCAGTGCAAAATCGTCTTTTGACATTAAAAAACTTTTGGCAAGAAACTGAAAGGTGTGAACACCCTAGTTTATGTGTTAGACCTATTATATATGATTTACATAAGTTTTACTCTCAGTATAAACTTTGAGGAGAAGGCTATTTAAATAAATCATAAAACTGTTAATTACCAAGATTTACAGCAGGCAATTTAATTTTTAAAAAGTTTTATTGTGCATACAATGTTGTTTTTAATGTTGCCGCTCAGAGTGTTATTTTAAATTCTAGGAGATGTTATTAGAAGAAGTGTTATTGGTGCGGTGTGGTGGACCGTTGAAAGCTGTAAGCATGGTGCCAAAGTTTCGGCTCTGTCCTTTAGCTGTGCAACACATATTTCTGGTCCTCAGTATTTCACTATTTACATTGTAACATAAAGTTAAACTTAACATGGAGCATCAGAGGGAGGAGGAGAATGTTTACCAAACACAAAACACACACGTCATGGCTTACAGGCAGGAAAAGTTCATTTTAACATGTGAGCTGCAGTTTGTAGTGTTGTGGGGTTTTAGTTACATTTCTACACAGAGGTGGAGCTATAATGAAAACTGAAGAGAATTCTAAAAGCCTCTGCATGGTTTTACTCAACAGTGTGCACACACAGTTCTGCAACATCATAAATCACTTTTGTTTATTTATTTTTTATTTATTTATTACTTCTCCCTTGTATTGCATCTGTTACAGAACATATCGGAGCATATATAAATGTCTGTCAAAAACAGCTATTAATGCGTCTCAGGTTCAGGTTACTTTATTTGTACCTGTAGGCAGATTGTGAGTCATTCACCCTCACATGCACGTTTTATAAACAAGCACAAACAAAATATAACACAAAACGCACCAATAAATAAACAGTAAGTAGGTACCTTCAGTCGTTCCCTTGTATTTCCCCAAGGGGTCACCATAGCAGATGAATCTGTACAGGTAATTTAGCACAGATTTAACACTGGATGCACTTCCTAATACAACTCTCCCATTGTGGAAGGGGCTTGTGCTTCCACCTGGGCTCAAACTAGAAATCTTTTGTTGGTGAGGAAAATGTGTAAACCACTGCACTACGGAGTCATTAATGAAGAAATAATAATAAATAATCCCCTCTCCATTATGTAGGATACAAAGCTATGATTTCTTTTCCTGAGTGATTGCTGCTTGAACAAAGCTGTTTTTTTATACTGTGTTGTTCTGCACTTTGGAACTATAAGCCTTAATCCAGAAGGAATAAACTGAAGCTAACTATGCAAAAGGTTCGAGTCATCAAGTAAAATTGAACCAGCAATCTGATGTAACTGTGTGGTATACAGGGAAGCCTGTCAATCAGCAAGTCACGTCACTTAATAATTTGATTCAGTGAGTTTCTGTTCTTTACAGAAATGGATCCAAACCATGACACCAAGGAAAAGGATAAAACAGACTCAGTAAAATAAGACCATCATTGTTTTGTCATTGTGGAAATAAAGTTTCCTCAAATGTGACCGATGTGTGTGCTCTTTTTTGCACACAGCTTCACACTTTGCTTTAAAGTTCAGTTTTGAGCCAATCAGTGTTCCAAGACATAAGCCTTAACATGCTTCACATATTAGAATAATGTCTGAATCTTACAATATGCTGTTCAGGTGTTGCTGAATATAATTCTGCATATTGAAGAAACTGTATTTTTTGCCCACAAGTGGCTGTGAGTCAGTCCTTCCATTTGCTTTTATAAATACCTGCTGCCCCACATGACACCCAGAAAAAAATTAGTGTTGTGTAGCACAGTAATGATAACCTGCACATCGGTCAGGATCTGACAGTAGATAATGTTTTGTGTTCTTCTCCACACTTGATAGGTCAGCTTTCATGTGCAGAGTTCATTTTTGTAAACCGGACCTGATTGTAATAAAGCAGCATTTCTCTGGATAAATTCAAGCATTAATTTGCACTGCGCTTGGCATATTGCATTGAGCACAACTGAAATTAACTCTTAACTCTAACTAGTTTTGATTACCTGCAAAACCTTCCACTTCCATCATCGCAGCGTTGCTCTAGTTTGTGCTGTGTCGTAAATCTGGCCCTTAATGTGTAATTACAAATTCACTATCCCACTCTGCTGTTGTCCACTGAGATTTTTGACTGGTTTGGCTTTAAAGGTTTGTGCTTTTACTGTATCAGAAATCCTTTTAAAATCCCCATAGACTACCAGCTGAGAAAAAATGACAGTAAACAGTTAGCTAGTGAACACAGGAAAGCCTTTTAGCAGTCTGCATATGTTGATGGTGTCTGAAACCAATAGAGATAAAAGGGAAGTCCATTGAGTTGATATTACTTTCTTTAGATGAAGAATTCTTCTGGTAGAGTCAGACACACTGGGAAAACCTGATGAACAAAAAGTGAACCTTGAATTAGATTGATCATCATCATATGGCAAAGTCTATAACATGGGAAATGACTGAATTCCAAAATCCAGGAATGCAGGAAACACACAAGAGGCACACAGGGAATTTAAACAGGACACTCAGACTAAGCTTAAACACGGTGAATCAGAATCAGAATACTTTATTAATCCCAGGGGGGAAATTGTATACTGTGTATTGTGTGACAGCACTATATATACACGAGGTAATCAGGAATGAGAAACAAAAGTAGAACGAGACTTAGGTAAAGCCAACCGGGACAATGAAGAAGTAAAACTCAGCAAAATACACAAGTAACTGAACTATCAAAGAAAAACAGGAAATGCTAAGGATCATAACTCGAATAAGGAAACACTGACATTTGAAGAAACAGAGAGAAATGCAGAAAGGAAAGACAGACTTAAATTACAAATACACTGACACTAGAACTAAACCCTGAAACATAAAAGAACAACAGGTTCAAGACACAAGAGTGTAAATTAAAACCTCAGGCAATAAGCAAAACAAGCCAGGTACATAGCTCACAGAAAATTCCTGAATTTAACTAATCACTTAATCACCCACATTAAACATGATACAAGGGAGGACATACTGTAGTGATAAAGAAAAACACGAGGAAACAAATATTACTGACAAACTCCACAAACACTAGCTAACTAGATCCCTAACAGGAGCACTAAAAACAAAACAGAAGGACATATGCAACTAGACTCTTTCCAAGAACAAGTTAAAAATATATCAAAAGACCAGTTAACTATAGAATTAAAGGAAATCAGGAACACAGGAACATACTTATGCAAAATCTGAACACTAACCACTAGAAAGACTGTTTTGCCAAATAAAGTGAGGAGTCCCAAAACAAGACAAAACCCAGGGACCATGTCAATCCTATCTTTATAGGGCTTTCAAGGCCGAGAATATTACTCAGTTTGCTTATCCAATTATCCAAGCATGACTGTCATGGAGAGTAAGTAAGCCATGGGGGTAAAATTTATAAACAGTTGCTTAAGCAATTTTTTTATGTAATGAAGCTATATAGACCAAAGAAAAGTGTCAATTTAAATTGATGGCTGACAAAATGAGTCATTGTTCAGCAAAAAATGTTATGCTAAAAAATAGTAGTTAAAGGATTCAAATCCAGTTTTATGGGTATGTCCATAGTGTCAACGGGCTTGACTATGTGAAGTGATCAGACTTTATTTTGTGGTGGTTGAAGCAACCCTTGCCACCCTTTGGCTTCACTCCTGTCCTCAGGTGGCCAGAATCACAACTCTAAATGAATGGTATTGTGCTGTCTGTCCACCACATTTGTTAAACAGCAACTTTTTGTTTAGTGCATGTCAACTTACCTAAAACCTGTAAAACTCTAATAAAAATAAAAGCAAAGTGTGTATTAGGGAAACTGTGATTTAAACATTTCTTACTACAGTTTACATCTCTGCCACTAAACACACTAATACAGTCCAATAGTGTGTGTGTAGTATGTAGATAAACCTGCATATTTATTAGTCATATTCAACTCCGTATTAACATAAAGAAATTATCCTGTCTATGTGCGAATAAAATCCTGCCATAAATAATCTGCTTTTATGTGAATATGTTACCAGCCATAAAAAGTATCCAGGGCAGCGCAGATCAGTGCCATATCATGACATAGTGACAACCGAGCTGTACGGCTGTGCTGTTTAGCACTGCCGTTTAAAACGTAGGGGTAGTACAACAGACCAGAAGCAAAAGAGACAGATCTAGTGACGCAGTCATAACCCCCTGAATATTCAACACAGACATGTAATTATAGCAGCAGCAGCAGCAGTATGACGTATGCATAGAGAAGGAGTACAACTGGTAAAGTGCTGGAAGATAAAAACCAAGACAGTGGAGTGAGGGTGGCATTTTTTATTTCTTTCCCTGACAGGGTCTTAGGAGACCATGTGTCTCTCCTGGAAGGAAAGAAACTGACATGGGATTTAACAATCTGCAGTAATTCTGTCCATCACTGATATAGTTACCATTCCATTGCCTTTAAAATCCTCCCATTCCCAGTGCGGTGCATGGCTCATCATTCTTTCCCTTCACTCCTCATGTTATCATCGCAGGGGTCACAATGTCAGAACACCCTCTGTTTCGCTCTGTCCTCCATCTCTCCAGTCTCTTACTTCCTTCTCCTCCTCCTTGACTGGTGTCAGACCTCATCAGAGCTGTGTAGCAGAATTACTCTCCATTCATATTAACCCTTCACCTCCATTAACACTGTGTTAAAGACAGTTAAAGGCAGAGGGATAGATAGAGTGATAATGAGAATGGCTGGATTTGAGAGTGGGATTCTGCTCATCTTAATCTTTTTCTGCTCCCTATTCCATACCCACAGGTAAGCGAGGACTGGAAGTATGTTGCCATGGTGATTGACCGCCTCTTCCTGTGGATCTTTGTGTTTGTATGCGTGTTTGGCACAATGGGCATGTTCCTGCAGCCACTCTTCCAGAACTACACAGCCAAGACCATCAACACACCAGGCTGACCATTCTCCCAGCCACAAAGACAGCTGACAGACAGCTCCCCAACCAATCAGCACAGCAGGACATGGGCCAGAGGTGGGGGGTGGGTCTGGGTTTTAATGTGTCTGTGGTAGAGGAACCAGAACTGGAACTAAACAACAATCACATCCATTACCTTTATAGTAACAATTTTTGCAACAAACAACTGTTTTTCTTGTATGAAGATAAAGGAAAACACCATCATACTCTTACCTGCAGTTTTTTGTCCAGATGCTCAATGGACTGACCTCCTCTTTCTGGTGGAAAGGTCCCTCCCTGCTCTCCTCTTCAGCCAGCCAGGGAGTGAGGACGCTCTGAGCTACTCCTTGTTGAACCTTAGGCCAGCCAATTAACACTTTCCATGTTACACTGACTGCTTAAGTGACACACGACATACCCGCCTTCAGCATTGACAGACATTACTTATTCACAATCTTGACTGATGTCAGTATCAGAGAGGGAAGGAAGGTTCATATCGAGGTCCTTATACTTTATTTTTTTCCAAAACTCCACTATGTCAGTGAACTGATTCAGTATATTTTATCATAGCATAGCCTCTTATCACAGTATAGCATTGAGTATATATTAATAAGATTTCTCTGTGTGTTAGATCATGCAAGGATATGATGCTAATAGAGAGACTATGGTGTGTTGTATGATTGTACAGATATAACAAGAATGTGATATAAATTGTACTACACAGCCTGTGATGCGCACACAAAGACAATACGTGTAAAGGCAACAGATTGTGAAGGAAAAATATATAAAAGGGTAGTTATACTAAAGAAAGAACCAGGTTGCAGTATTACATAAAAGTCAAAAGGATAAAGTAATAGATTATGCATGGACAGTTTTCTGCTCAGTGTGTTGTGCACAGTAAGTAGAGAACAGCCGCAGCCTGCTGTGCCAGAGTCCACAGCTGCACTGAGATGAGTCTAGCTCCTGCGAAATGGAGGAATCTGAGCCAAGTTTGTGGATAGAACCTCCTATATGATGGACAGTGGAACATGGTGGATTGATGGGAGGTTTATCATGGATATGTAGTAATTTCACAACTGTTTATTTTCTGTCATCGCTCTGTTATCAGATCAGAGCAGGACAATGCCTCATTCACTCTTCATCTTCTCCTCTCCTCTCCTCTCCTCTCCTGTCCTCTCCTCTCCTCTCCTGCATATTTATTTATGCAGTAGATTCTGTTCATGTATGTAATGTTCAGAACACATGTATACATGTAATTGTTTATCTGTGCCTGCTCGATACCCCAATGCATTATCATATATGAGTGATACAATGTTCAGAGGAGCATATGTGTGCTTCCACTCCACCCTTTCAGTTAATCTCTACCAACCTCTCTCCAGTCCTGCTCCATCTATCTGGTCTTCCATGAGCGCTCATTTCTGGCATATAGTCCAGTTAGAATAACAGTAATTCAGTCATTACCCCCATATTCTTTTTCATGGCACATGTCTTATTTCCGCAATCTTTCCAGGTTCCCTGACAACAAAGAAGATGCAAGGGGCCTTTTTGGGCACACATAAGGGGAGGGGGTATTCAATTCTTAGCAAGCAAGAGAGAAATTTCAAAAGGAGCAACAGCAAAGCAGTTGTGGCAAGGCAATAAGTTGAGCAAAATCACAAGCAAAAAAGATGAATACAGAGGAGTATTAAACCAGGATATGCAGAGACAAAAGACTTTTAGTGTTGTTAGTGCAATGGAAAGGAACTATAAACCTCTGGAAAAAGGCCATCTCCCTGGTCACTCTCATTCGCTGTTAGTTTCCTGGCTTTATGCAGTCGTGTGACCAAATCTACAGCTGAGCTTAGTTTTGGACTGGAAGCCGTCTCTTGCTGTGTCTCTGGCGAATGGGATTACCCATGGGGTTCCTGGGCAGATCCCAAACAAGTGTGAAAAGCCTATCAGAGACCTGTGAAAACTGTAGGCTGCATGACTTCAAATGGAGAAAGTGCTGCTGTCCACTCTCTTCTCTCTCTTTTTGACCTTTCCACTCTCCTTCCTTTCCTCTCACTTCCTCTCTCATTATGCTCTCCCATCTTTCACCTTCCCCTTCCTGACTCTAAAATCTGCTCCTGTGCACACCTTAACCGATCCAATAAAGGTTGTAGGTTCAAATTAATCAAAGTATGTAGGCGTGACATGTTTTTACATGAAAGAAGGAAACATTTCCTGGCTTTCCAATATTGATGCTGGTAACTTACTTTTTATGTAAACAAGAATGCACACACCTACACATCCAGTCACACAATACTCTTTTCTTTTAAAAGCAGGGCTTTTAAACAATCGTGTGTTTAAGGCCCTTCCAAGGTCACTCCAGGTTCTGATTATTCTGCTATAAAAACAGCACTGTGGTAGACTTATTACCTGCACATTTACCCTTTTTTTGACATTTTCAGTGCATAAGACCAGTTTGAATCATTCACACCACTGCAGGGATAACTGTCACTCATATCTAACACCTAAAAGACTTAAGACAACATCATATACTGTCATTTCATGAATGACACATAGATATTATCCACCTCTAGCATAAATCTCTGTTCCTATGTGGCACTGCAAAGTCGAAGTAATGCACCAATCCTGTTACAAAACTACTGGATTTAGATGAGGACCACTTGCTGCCACCTGGTGTCCATTGCTTGTTCTTACTCCTTTGTGGGTGTAATAATGTACAGCCAACTTTGCATTGTTAGAGTAAAGGTCACTTTTATTTTTTTTCCAGGGGGAATTTCTTAGTTTGAATGTGTAACAAGATGCACAGAAAGAAAAGAAAAGAAAAGAAAAGAAAGAGAGATATTCATATTCAACAATGACAGATGTTGAAACTCAGATTTTGTCTTTGCAATGATATTACAGTTTGAATGAATTAAAGGGACGTCCCAGACAAATACACAAACATCCAACATTAACTGCTCAAGTGACTATTAGAGGTTTGTGTGTGTGTGTGTGTGTATATCTGTGCACATGAGGTCCATGACAGGATTCCCCACATGGGTCTTCTCTTTTGCCTTAGCTGCTTCCTCCCTGGAGCATGTGGGTTTTTAGAGTGCAGGCTTCGTGTTGAGGGCATGTTCACTTTTTCTTCTCTGGCTTGTCATTGTACTCCAGGAAGAAGTCATTACAGGCCACAGTGAGAGCTCCAACCAGTATGATGAACTCTGTAAAATCGACCTCTCCATCATTGTTGGAATCCAGGTCTCCCATAACCTTCTCCACTGCTTCTTTATCCTGGGCATTCTGCATGTGTGAGGAAACAAAACAAAAACATTGTCTGTTCTATACGCATAACTTATATGTGCGGTTTGTCTCCTTAAGTGTGAACATGTGCTTTCTTACCCCCAGGTAGTTGCCAAGCTCTTTGGTAAGCATCTCTTTGAGCTCAGCCTTGCTCAGCGTATATTTGTCCCCCTCATTTCCAGAGTACTTATGGAAGGTCTGAATCATGAGTTGCATGGCATTCTCCAGGGTGGAGGCATTCTCTGAGTTAGGCAAAGACATTCTGGGGAGGGATAGAAGTGGAAGGGTGGGGTGAAGATACAGTAAATCAGTTTGTGTCAGTACAGTGGCAAAATATCAGTATTGGTCTTTCATTGTCTCTTTTGTACACAAATGCATGTGCATGCATTCATTTGAGTAAAATGAGTTTTCCGCACATTACTTGATCAAAAACCTTATATAGCTTAACAGTTTCATCATCATGTCCAGCCACTGGCCCAGATAAGATTTTGCTACAGATAAGCTGATCCTGCTCTGCCTCAGTTTTTGGACCTCAGGGAGTCTGGACATAGTCAGCGGCAACTGGACATGTGAGCCAGCCGATAAGAGTGAAACTCTAAGCTGGTTAAACAGCTCAACCACTGGAGAAGATGTAACCAGGGCACACAGAGGCAACCTGATCTCACTTTAACTTTAGCTCCACCAGATAGCAGATACACCACAGACAGGTGTAAGTCTTTGCCTTTCTTGAACCTGCATCACCTCTGAACTGTGAGGACTTTTCCTAATTGTCAATCACTGCTTGAAGTTATCTTCTCATTTATTCTGATTTCAAAACTACAATGAATCAGCAGTATAAGAACATTGCTAGAAATGCATTTTGGGATTTTAGGCATGCCATATCCAGTTAACAAGTTTAATTAAGGTTTTATAATTTGTCTCTGAAAAAACTGAAACATCTTCTTATTCTTGTTACTTTGCACCAAGACTTTCCACATGAGATCAACTTACAGACGTCATGCACAAGCTGTGTCTATAAGAGCATGCAATTACTAAAAAAATAACAGAAAAATCTGGAGACACATTTATCACATTGTAATCTCTCCTCTACATCCTCTTATTTGTGTTTCTTACCTGAGTGGAGGATGAGTGTTGGTCTGCTGTTCAGGTACAGAGACGAAGGTAATAGCAACTGTTAAGGAGGATGAAGACTACAGCGTCTTAAATACATCCCTTACTCCACCCATCCCGCTTCCCCCTTCCTCCTTTCTCCCTCCTTCCACCTGCTGCCCCTCTTCTCTCCACCTTCTCTGTTTCCATATCAGACACCTGCTATCTGCTGAATGGATACACATAAGATCTTATATACAGCTACAGACCAGATAACTACAGAAAGATTTTAGGTAAATTAAGGTACTCAAAATATGACCACAAGCCACACACACCCTTGTATGCTCAAGCATGCTCTTGTTAATCTCAGATGTTAACCTGCATGGAGGTTAAGAAACTCATCAGTTGCTTAGTTTTAATGTGTTAGAGAAAAGATTCATTTCATACTTTGATTACCTAAACTGAAGCACAGTGGACTGTGGTGCAGTGACAGTGACATATCACTTACTATGTTACAGGCTCCTATTGTGATGGTGGATTATCCTGCTACTCTGTTGTGCAACCACTTTGTACTTCATGTCAAAACAAAGGAAAGGCTTGCAGGAAGTGCTTAAAATGCTGCTATACCAAGGCAAACATTACTAACTCTATAATTTTACAAGTGTCTCTCATTTTAAGTAGCAAAACCACTGTTAGCATAATTGTTGGGGTAGAATATTTCCTGGAGCAGAGGGGGGTCATGCTTGTTATATTATCTGAAGGATCAGAGTAGCACTGATAAATGGGGCCACCACACCTGCTAGTCATGTGGAGAATTCCCTATATAAAGACTTTGCAAAACACACAAAGGAGAACTTGACAATGCAAGGACACACACACAGATGAACACTTTCACAATCCTATTTACACCTTCAGCTCCTCAAACACACTATACAGTGCACGCCACATGAAAAAAGCACAACTACACACATTTGAGCAGGAACAGAAAAATACTTAAAATAGTTCTAGCCACACATTAAGCTTCACTTCACACAAGATGCATGTGCAAACCACATGAAAAAAGCACAACCAAGAATGTATTAGAAGTTGAACAGAAACCTGTTTTAAATAGTTGATGTCAAGCATCCACCAGTTGGAGACAGCTGGATAATGAAGACAGTGAGAGCCAAAGAGCATGACAATGAAGAACAAAAATAAATGTGTGAGCGTCATGCATTTTTGAATGGTCTGCAAGTTCACTCTTAAAATGAAATATCAACATTAAAGCTTTCATATCAACATGTCACGACAGGTCTGTTTTAAAGTGCCATGATGGTATAGCATCCTTTCATTCATGTGTTTTTGCAGCAGTATATTGTGTCAGTGAGGGGGTGGCACAGTGTGTGTGCACATTTGTATGCACCATACGTATAATGTTGCAGAGTGGAGGATGGTGCACAATAGGAGGCAGTATATCAGGATCAGGTTGCAATAGTTGATACATCTAAAGGTTTCTCAGTTTGACTAGTCAGGGATGTCTTAGCTATATTTAGCAAGTGTTGCTGGTATCTGTGGGAAGGAGCAGGTATGATTTAATTTGTTCCCGTGGAACAATGTCCAATCATGTCAGAAATATCAAAAATAACAAAATTAAAAAGGAGGTTTAAAGATTTCATAGGATCAAATGCAACACCAAAAACTACAGCAAAAAACAAACAAAAAACTTCAATATAATTTTAATAAAAAGCTTTTATTTTGAAAAGAGTATTCTTTGTATAAATGTTATTTTAAAAAAAGACCAGGAGTTGGAGTCCTTCAGTGACAGTAGGGATCAACATGGTGTGACCAAAAGAGAAAGGCTAATCTGGACAATCTCAACAGACATTAAGATCTTGTTCAGAGGATTGTACAGGTGGTTGCTTAACTCAGTAAACATGATTATGGGCTGCAGTAAAAAGATACATACATAATGGTTGGAATGTTTGGAAATTAAATGAGATATTTAAAAAGCTCAAGACGATCCTCTCCGAACAGTGCAGTTTCAGAAGTTTCTACGATGCATCTGCATTGATTTCAGTCTTGCTCTGACTCAAGGAGTTAGCCAAGTACCCCACCAGAGAAAGGTATTCCTCAAAGTTGACCTTTCCATCACTGTTTTCATCCAGGCCCTTCTGCATTTCCTTAACAGCGGCGGCGTTGTTTGCATTCTGAATGAAACACAAAGGGATAAACCAAAGCAGGTTGGAAAAACTGCTATTAGTAATATTACAACTGCTGCTAAAAAATTTTTTAATACACTGCAGATGTACTGCTAAGGATGATGGATATCCACAAAAAGTTATTTACTTCCATGACACCACTGAAATTTTTCTCCACAAATTTCTGGAAGGATTTGCCATCTAGGCTCTCCTTCCCTTTGGTGGAAGAAAGAAACGTGGTCACAATGGTCTTAATGGCTGACTCCATATCTGTGTAAGAAAGGGAGACAAAGACAAAGCAGAAATGAGAATTTAGGAAGCCGCAAGGAGAGATAAGGACATATCTTAGACAGTCAGACTCTCAAACATTAAGCTATGAGCTACATTCTTGTGAACTTCAATAATATGAAAATGAAAAAAATGTACACAGGGCATTGAATGGATACAAAGCTGATTTCATATTTACCATTTAATGCATCCTTTAGTTCAAACTGTAAATAGGAGCAATGCTAGGTGCAATATCTTGGAAGGCTTGTGCACAACTGATTGATTATATCGCACAATCATATTATAAATTATGATGCCTGAGAAACATTTCATTTAGACTGTCTTGTATTTACAAAAAGGCAGAATACAGACAGAAAAAACAACAATTTAATTGAAAAGCTAATACCATTCAACAACATACCATCACATCAGCCAAATCACATCTTGAAACTATTTTGGATATGTTTGTGTACATGTCAAAAATGTGAGAAATGTGGGACATACAAATGATGTCAGCATGGAGGAGGAAGAGAGGGAATGGAGAGAGAGGAGGGGACCCACCCTGGAGGCTGGCTGAGGTAAACAGAGCGAAAGAGAGGGAGTGATAAAAGGCTGAATGAGAAGGGGAGTCTCTGAAGATAAACACAATGGGAGCTGTGATCTCTGACTTTGGACATCTGATCCCCAAAAGCCATCTGGAGGCTGCAAGTTCATATTACTGCCTATGCCCGTCTGCAGCACACCTCACCACACACTGTAGGAATATGTGACATACTGTCCTCAAGTATGAACTGAACAACATCATCTGATCATCAACCAAATAATAGATAGCCTACAAAAATGCAAACATCACATGTGGTTGCTACCGAGAGAACCAAAATCAAAATGTAAATGAAAACTATATAACTGGATCCCAACTCTGGTAGGACTGTGAATGTTGCACACACTGAAAAAAATGACGGAGTCAATGGGCACACCATCTCCATGGATCTATTTTGAATGTGCTGCTGATGAACTCCATTGTGCTTTTTTTAAATCAGATACTAAGGCCCAGTAATAAAAGCAACAGTTTAAATAATAATGGTTAAAAAACATTTAGACATTTGAGTTTCAGGGTTCAGGTATTGTGGATGCTGAACAGAGCCATTATAAGTAACACTTGTGCTGTCCCTACTATGAGAAACAGCCATTGTAAAAATGTTTTATATGCAATGCAGAGATGATATAGATGAATAGTGTTGGTTCAGTAAAATCACAGAAAACAAAAATATATATTAAATCATAATGGCTTCTCCTTGTAAAGTGTCATGCAAAAAGCTGAAGCTGGCCTAGAAATCCATATGACAAACTAAATAAGTTTTCAGTGTGGTGCAGTGGTTTAACTCTGAAAAAGTGACTAAATCAGTTATAATCACAGCTGCCTAAAAACTAAATCACCCATGATTTTTTGAGTGTGCTGTTGACATCTGCTATTCAATCATGCAGCAATACACAAAGAAAATGAAGGAGCTGTTACAGCTGCAAAAGATTATAAATAATTTTTCATGGTAAAACAAATCTGGGGCAACGTCAGAGACCTGTATCTCCAAAAAGCAAATAACAACAACAAAACAAACAAAAAACAAAGAAATACCTATGACAACTTAACTAAAGTATGTTATCTACATCAATCAGAGACATTTTCATGTTATTTCCTGTTGCAACCTAATGTTTCCAGACACAATTTAGTCTGCACAGGGGTCTTTTGAGGACACACTCATTTAATTTCTCTTGTGTCAACAAACTAGAATTTCAAGGTAACTGCTCACAGAAAACAAAAGGCCTGAATGAAAGCTGAAGATACTTGAGTAGAGTTGATAAGTATCACAGTGGTGTGGGGTGAGGCCTTGCTGCAGGATTTCCAGTGTGTATCGGAAACTAAAACAAAGCAGCAGTTGTCACTGGATGGGTAGTAATGACGGATGCCTGAGGTGATGTTGTTGAGGTAACCGTAGAAGCTAGTAAATCTCCCATCTGACACTGATGTCACACCTCAGTGCTTACACTACGCACCTATTCTGGCCTGCACACGAATACATAGACATACAAAAAGTCAGAAAAGCACACACACACACACACACACATCTAAAGAAGGACAATGCCAATTAAGACTTCTGTTGCATTAACCTAATTACTGGGTGAGTGAGAGCAGGCACCCAAACCCTGGATTTTGTTTCATGTCTCCCTGCCATGCCAGGACACACACACACAACTCTTTTAAACATACAAGTTAGCATCTGTCATCAGCATGCTGGTCATCATTATTTAATAAGTTACTATAATTGTTCTGACACCTTCCTAACATCCTTCACAAGTCAAATGGCACAGGAGCAAGCAGAGCAGAATGCGCATGTGTGTGCATTGTATCTGTACAGGCCATAGATCAAAATGCCCTGCAGGCCACAATCCATTAGTTTCTCTTCTGAACTTAACAAGATAAGCACAAAACCACGAAGGCTCCACTAAGAACTGGCGACATCAGGGCCACCAATACACAAAATGAGCTGAAAGGAACACGTGGTAGGGTTTGTCTGATAAGGACAGGAGGTGGCCTGGCTGGCAGTGTGTGCTGAAGACAGCTGTAGCTCTTGAACAGGCTTTTAGTACATGAACATTCAGACTCTAAGCTTAGAGATTGTGATTAGAATGATTCAAGGCAATTGCCAAACTAAAACAATGTTCCTTCTTGTGAGCTTCATCTGCAAATATCTATAGCAGTGAACAGAAGAGTAATACTTTCCATCCTTTTTCAATTTTAGAGCACATAAAGTTGCAGCTACATGCACACAAACCACGTGATGCACATAGAGAACAGAAAGGAACAGAAACATATTACAAATAGTTCAATTCCTGTATTCACCAGGCTGAGAGTGGAGAGAAAAAGACTGAAACCACCAAGGGCAAAACTAAATGTCAAAGATATATTTAATCATGCATGCTTGAATCAATGCTGGACATTATAAAATGTCTGTTTGCATGCACAATAATGTAAAGGAAGTGGAATGAAAGCTTGAAAAACTCAGTTCGTATTGTTATTACTTGTTCTTTTTTATGGCAATTTTCCGGTGGGTTACTGGAATTTTGCACTACACGGGGCAGGTCAGGAGTTTCCAAGGCACTCCTGAGCTTCATTTCCAAACAGATTATTATCAGTAAGTTAAGAGAAGTGCAAGATTTTTCTGCTTTGAATACCTTTAGAGGCCTAAATTTGCAAGAACATCCAGCAATTCCCAAATTCATACAAAGTGTCCTTCATGTGGTGTTTTTTTTTTCTTTTTTCTTTTTTTTACCATTATGGCCTTTGAACATTATACATATTGCAAATAAAGGGTGCCGCCTAAATTAATGAAACAGTGTGAATATTGAGCAAACATTTGGTGAGTAACACAGGTAACTTGTGTGTTTAAACTAGATGAGACTTGTCATGTACAAACCAGTTTGTACCCAGTAGGGCCACCTAACCCACCCCTCATGAGCTCACCAAATAAGACAAAACTCCGTAAGAATATTGGAGTGAAAGCTTTTCAGCCCAAACGGGTCATTTTTTTCAGAGCTGGCACTCGACGTGCGCAATGATTGAGCCTCGTTGAGTGATCAGCTCCACCCTGGTTGAGTAGTTTGCACTAGGTGTGACTGCCTCACTTCCTTCATGAGCATACCTGTCATGGCCCAGGTCGCTATTTCTCCTCTCCGCTTCATTAACTACACCGGCTGGCAGTCATTCGAGTCCCACTACCGGAGTCTCACCGTAACGTGAATAATTCAGACTGATAAGAGCCAAATCTGACCGTCGTTTCACCGCCCACATTATGGGGCGATTATGGCCCGGGCGCACACGCCAAACGCCGTGCGTAACGGAGACGTTAGGAGCTCGCCCGTGCCCGTGCGTTTACATTCAGCTCCGACTAATCCTAACAATTTGTAGAGTGACCACAGGCAGGGGTGACACACGGCAAATTAATAAGTAAACACGACTCGAGACTCGGGTGTCTCTGTAAGTGTAAAGGGATTGGAGTTAGATTACCAAGAAGGTGAACCCGATCCCTGCGGCCACCAAGCTGCGTAATGACAACAGAGACGTGGGCAAATAATACAAAATTGATGACAGGGTGTAGGAGGAAAAAAGAAGAAAGGCAAAGTGTTACATTTTCTGTGTTAGGTAGAGCACAGTTTGAATTCACCATTAAACCAAACAACTTGAATGTATTACTGAAGCTCTGCGCAAAAGCAGCAATTATAAGAAAGCAGACTCACCTTTGAGACAGAGAACAAAAGACTATATAGACTATATCTGCAACTGCTCTGCTTCTTTCTCTCAGATCCTCCTCCCAAGTCTTGCGCTAGATTAAGCAGCTACACATATCTTTTCCCTGATTTAACTTCTGACTCAGGCCAACTTTTTTTTCACAGTTTTAGGGCGTGTGCCTGGGAGAGGAGGAATGTGGAAAGAGGCGCAGCTTGAGCAACGCAGGGATTTTTCTTACAAAGATTTCCGTTGTTCAAGAAAACATAGTCTTTATCATACTTTAACACACTTTTCTCTGTTCCTATGTTTCACACATGGAAATCTGTATGTTCCCCCCCCTGGCACAACAGTCGGTTTCTCCCTACATGCACGAACAAGTGCGCTTTAACACACAGATGTACTCAAACCACACCCTGAGACTTCTTCTAAGAATGCATAGAAGAATGGAAAAGATGGTGCTGTGCAGTAAAAGCACACACAAAGAGTGAACACCTGGGCAGCAGGGGACTCTGAACAAAGCTTTCAGAGTGTATTTAGATCTAGTTTAATAGTTTCAAGTTGTGAATTTTTGTCTACAATACCACACCTCTGCCTGCGTCCTGGAGGGAGATGACTTCCAGGAACTGGGAAGCCGGGAATGCACACACACACACACACACACACACACACACACACACACACACACACACAGAGTTTTAAGAGACTACCATTGTGCAGTTGCATCCAGCACAAATGGCTGCAAGCGTGTGTGTGTGTGTGTGTGTTTGTGTGTGTGTGTGTGCAGTATATAACATTTGTTCTAACATTGCTGAAATTGTTAAAGCAGTACTTTGTGACAGTGGCTGATCCTGTCTGACAGCCTCTTGAAAAGACATGGGGAGGAAAAGAAATACAAACTGTTAATAAAAATGCAGCACTTGCTGCTGCTGCTGCTAAAGCTAAAACAGACTTCAGGGTGTTTTCCATTTGGCTGATATCCCGTTATTTAATAGCACAAAAACAACAACAAAAAAAGTAATACATGGAACTGCGGGAGCATCTGAGGACACTCTATTGGCTGAACCCCCCAGGCTTGCTTGCAAGGTGCCCAATCAGCTGCAAGAATTCCAGGAAGTTGAGCTCTCCATCATTATTCTTGTCCAATGAGCTCATAAGTTGGTCAATGACAGCAGGCTCGCCAGCATTCTGCGGGAAAACAGGAAGTCACATGTGTTAAATATTAAAAAAAATAACCCTCACAGTTCGTAGTTAATACAAGACTTCGATTAAGGTTGGCTATGCGTATGGGGCTGAGGAGGCTGAGGCAACGCTGGCATGCACACCAGCTAAAAAAATTCATGTATCAGCAGAAGTGGTTTGGCACAAGACTCTATGGCTCTGTCGCCATCTAGCGGCCACTACGAGTATTTCAGCTATTTATGCAAGAAGAAGCACATGGAATTTTCCACACTGGGGGGTAAAGGAGATCTGTATCTTTGAAGCATGTGGAGCGCAGACAGGACACTTACAACAAGACAAGAGTGAAGTCACTGGAGCGTAGGAAGCCTTTCTTTTATCACAAACTAACTGTTTATGTGTAACAACGTGAAACATTAAACCCACAGTAACATCCTGCCCCAACAGGAGATCATGTAACTGCTCATTTATGGTCAAGGCCACAGGCGGGAATGCTGTTAAATGACTCAAAGTACAGTAAAAAATACACGCAATAAAGACAGCCCACATGAACAAATGGTGACTAACACTTAATAACATGGTTAAAGAAAAAAAAATCTAATGGTTGGGATCAGAATATGACTCTGCGCCCTTAAGAAAATTATCTTACTGACAAAAATGTTTTGGGTAAATTTAATCTTCCTGATTCCACTGTAATAATCTAACTGCAGGGAACTAATGTCTTAGTACAGTACCTCAAATAAATATTAACTTGGTGTCGGTTTTGATCTTTTCATTTCAGCTCAATCAATAATTATTTTTCCATCTATGCAGTATAAATCAGCATATTAAGTGGCTCACATTAACATAAAAGTTTAAATGATTTGACAAACTTTTACACAAAGTATCAGTGAATGTAATAGATACAGATGCAAAGCCCCCAGCCTGCTGGTATGCATTAGATCAATGAGTCTACTGCACAAATGCAATTAATACACATGTACAGTGCTGCACTTTGCTATGTAAACTTACCTTGACAAAGTTAGGGAGCTCTGATGTGACCAGTTTGTGAAACTCATCTCTGCTCAGTGTGTCAGAGAAATTATCACTGCCAGCATATGCTTTGAACCTGGACACCAGCACACAAATGGCAGACTCCATCACAAGCTGGAAAATAGAGGAAAGGATCAGTTTTTCGGGACAGAAAAATGAGAAATGCTGGAAATGGTGCTGATTAGAATAATAATACTTTTCCCCAAATACCATAAAATATATCTTCAAAGCTAAGATGGAAGAGAAACAACAGAATTATAAACTAGCATTTGATTTAGGGGAAAAGGTTGCTAGAAACTCACCAACTGAGGTATGTGCGTAGGTATTTGATAAAGACACACCTATCCCTTCTCTTTTTGTAGGTTGTCTTTAATGGGTTAAGAAGATCAATCATTGTAAGTGGTAAAACTGTAAACTATGTCTCTGAAGAAACCACTAACCTTTTTCCATGATGCAACTGTGTTTTCGGACGCAACCACAACATGTAAGCAATGTTTGTTAGGTGATGGATTACTTGATGAAGTACATCATTCAGGAAAGCCCCAGTGAGACTGGAAACTGAAGTTTGGAGAGGTTAATATTAACATTTCACAATGCCTATGGACATAACGCATAACATTTTTTTCAAATCTGGTCTGGTCATGCCAGTGCATAGACAGTTTCTTTCCTTTGCTTTGTGTGAGCATGAAAATGAGGGCAGAATGCTGTGGAGAGCAAAAAGCACAGCAGTAAATCAGATATATAATTATGCTGTCTGTATACGGAAACTTTTGAATGAGGTTGAGAATGAGGCACTTGGGTTTTACCTCATAAAACCTTTTTTTAAGCCAAAGCTTTGACAGGATGTGCACAATTGGCATATTAGGGAGGCAGTTAGCTCTAACAAGCACACTGGCTTTATCATCCAAATATCCCCACACCTAGTTTTTGTGCCTCAGCTGTGTGACACACACCCAGACACACATTTCTTTATCCCCTTAACTGGAAACAGCAGTATTAGTTCTCCCCCTTCCATTCCCATGGCTATCATTGACAGAGGAGAGTGTGGCAACTAACTCTGAATAAATGGCTTGGAGAGGGGGCTGGAAATTGTCCCACTACATGCAATCTTATAAAAGCATCAGAGTTTTCAATGGGGCAATGCTGCTAGTTGCCTTGTGATTGGTATCTTGAGACTGTAGCTGCAGGTGTACCTAAGGACTTGTCTTAAAATTCTCAATTGCCTCTATCTGTCACAATGTTGCTACTGCTACTAACATTATAAGACTAAAGGTTTCATGCTAAATATAAACTAAAAGTACTGCGTGCTTGCAGATCTTTGTTAACCAGTCAAATGGCAGCTTATGTCCATATCTGTCCACATTTATATAATAAATGTAGTGAAGACTTTGATGGAATTCAGTAGGAGTTGAAGTTGACCTTAGGTATTTTGGATTTAAAAATTCACGACTTTTATCCCTTTGGACACTGGCGTGAAGCTGAGCCATGATTACTGAATAAATTATTGACTTTTGTCCCAAAATTTAAGATCGCAATGACCTCTGAAATGATCTTTGACCACCAAAATCTAATAAGGTCATCCTTGAGTCCAAGTGAAGATTTGTACCAAATTTAAAGAAATTAAGAGACATTGTGTTCACAAGAATAGGACCCACACTACATGGACCTCCCATGTTGGTCCCCCCTTTGCAACTATAACAGCTTCCAATCTTCTATGAAGACTTTCTACAAGATTTTGGAGAGTGTCTGTAGGAATTTTCACCCATTCATCCAGAAGAGCATTTGTGAGGTCAGACACCAATGGTGGACAAGAGAGCCAACTCACAGTCTCAATTCTGGTTCTTTCTAAACCAAAAGTGTTCAGTGGAGTTGAGGTCAGGGTTCTGCGTGGGCCAGACAAGTTCTTCCACACCAAACTAATCCAATCATGCAATTTTATGCTGGAACAGAAAAGGGCCTTCCCCAAATTGTTCCCAAAAGGTTGGAAGGATAAAATTCCCCATAATGTTTCTAGAAGCTGAAGCATTAAGATTTACCTTCACTAGAACTAAGGGGCCTGGTCAACCCCAGAATAACAACCCCATAGCATTATTCCTCTTCCACCAAACTTTACTGTACAGCTGGCAAAATGCAGTAAGGCAGGTAATGTTCTCCTGACATATACTAAAACCAGACTCGTACATCAGACTGCCAGATAGAGGTGGGATTCATCACTCCACAGAACACGCTTCCACTGTTCCACCTTAAGGCTGGCATGCAGCTGCTTCGCTATGGAAACCCATGCCATGAAGTTCCTGGCAGACAGTTAATGTCAATGCCAGAGGAGGTTTGGAACTGCCGTTACTGAATCAGCAGAACGTTGGTGACTTCTACCTATTATGCGCCTCAGCGACCTGCTATGTAATGGTCTGCTACTTCATGACTGAGTTGCTGTGATTCCCGTGGTTCCCAGTCACCTCCACTTTGCAGTAATACCACTTACAGTTGATCGTGGAATATCTAGGAGAGAAGAAATTTCGCAAACTGACTTGTTTCATTGGTAGCATCCTATTACACTGTCACACTTAGATTTAGTGAGTTCTTTAGAACGACCCATTCTTTGACAATGTTTGTAAAGGCAAACTGCATGACTAGGGGCTTGATTTCATACAAGTGCGTCACAGAGGGACTGAGGGAAACACCTGAATTAAATGCATAAGAGATGTGGCCCAATAATTTGTCCATATGATGTAAGTAATGTTGTACAGACTACCTGAAAACACAATGTCCTGAACTGAAGTATGTATGGAAAATTGCAACATTTGACCAGGTTCATTTTCCACTTTCTAGTCTCAAACCAACTGAATGATAGACTGACATAACAGACTCTGTGACTGAATAACATGAAGTCATGGTAGGCTGTCTCTTCTACTCTTTCTTCTTTCTCACTTTTGTCTCTACTACTATAATCCATCTGCTCCACAAATTTAATTACATATAACAGGAAGCAACAAAGATAGTTGATAAAGTTCATCATATTGGCCTGGCCAGTCCAAGGTATGTAGATTCAGGATCTCTCCAACACACATAAACAAACCACATTTCCAGAAACGTTGGTATATTTTCCAAAATGCGATAAAAATCAAAATCAGTCATATGTTAGTTCATGTGAATCTTTATCTATCTGGCAAAAACACAAAGAATATATTTTCAGTAGTTTTAATGGTCAACTTAATTGTATTTTGTGAATATACAGAATGTAGATTTTTAATGGCTGTATCACACTCAGCAAACTTTGGGACAGAGGCCTGTTTAATATTGTGTTACATCACCTTTCGTTTATCAACACTTTTAATCATTTTTGAAACTGATTGTTGACTAATTGTTACAGTTTTGTAATTAGAAATCCTGCACATTCCTGCTTGATATAACAGCTGCTCAACAGTCCATAGTCCATTGTCTGATTCTTCTCTTCATCCACGCTGTGGGCAGCACTAATGTGCCCTCATACCATCACAGATGCTGACTTTTGTTGATAAGAACCTGGCTGTTTTTATCTTTGGCACTGAGAAATCAAATTTAAAAGAATCTGAAATGTGGACTCACCTGACCACAGCACATGGTTCCACGGTCGTTCATCTGAGATAAGCAAGGGTCCAGGGAAGTCAGGGGCACGTGCCCATATCTGCATAGAGCTGATGTACAAACTGCTCCTTGCATAATACAGTTTCACGTTGCATTTTTGGACACAGTGATGGACTGTTAAGGGACATTTGTTTTCTGAAGAACTGCCGAGTCCAAGTGGCTATATCTTTCACAGCAGCATGACAGTTTCTTTAGGCAGGGTTGCCTGAGGGCTCGGAGATCACACCATTCATCAGTGGTTTCTCACCGTGAACTTTACACACTGAAATGTCTCAGAATTCTCTGAATATTTTCACATTATGCACTGTATATGTTGAAAGAAAAATTCTCTGTAGTTTGCACTGAGAAATGCTCTTTTTGAACTAACGATTCTCTCACATATTTTGGCACAAAGGGTTGAGCCATAACCTATGCTAGCTTGCAAAGACTGAACCTTTGTTGGATGCTACTTTTTATACCCAGTCATGATACCTCACCTGCTTCCAGTTCTTAATGTGGAATCTTCCAGAATGAGGTTATTTGAGTCTGAGCCGTTTTCAACCTTATCTCGACTCCAGCTCAACTTTTGTTGAGTGTGTCTCGCCGGAATCAAAATCTAAATTTGTGTATATTTACAGTATACAATTAAATTGTTCAGTACAACTATTTGAAAATATTTTTTGTACTTTTGTCAGTTAAATGAAGGTTCAGGTGAATTACCATATCACAGATTTTTGTTATATTGCATTTTGAAAAATATCCTAATTTTTTGGGAAATGAGGTTTGTAGATCACTTAAGTTGTATTAATAGGTATGCACATTATTTTATTCTAACAACTTTTAAGACTCTACCAGCTTTAAAGAGAAATTGATGGGACAATTACTATAATGACAAATGACTTTCAAATGACTAGTCAATAAGAAACAGAACTCTTTATGACTGTCATAGAATTTTTAGGATGTCAGGTGCACCACAGTATGAAAAGCAACCTGAAATAACTGTGTGCAAATGTTAGCAGGAAGTATTCTTCAAAGACAAAATTTTAACAGATGAGTAAAATGAAGACAAAATAAAGTATTATTCATCAGAGAGGCATTTAATTTATTACTTTATTTTTCGGCAGTAAAATGGGAAAACTGTTGGCGTAGCATATAAAGTTCTCTCTGCCATCACACAGTGTGTGGTTTAGCCTCAGTAACCAGACGAAAAACAATTTGCTAAGTACCATCCCCAACCTAAACACAAACAAATGGTACATTCATAATAAAACAATAATTTAAGGACATTTTAGTGCACAAGTTCTGTACCTGAAAGCAAGAAACATGCTCAACATGTCAATATCTTATGTGTCCATCAATTCTTTTTCTCTATATTAAGTCTAACTCTATAAAATAAGTTATTTATACATTTCTAAATTTCACCAAGTTCTTAAAAACATTTAATAGTGCATGTACAAACAGAAATAATGTGAATGTAGATTTCTCTTATTTAAGAACATGACACCTTCACTGAATCTTTTCAGCAGTCCATCCTTGAAATAAAAAAACATTTTATTAATCAGTCATTAATTAACTCTGACACTAACAATCAGACTTCAGCCTATAATATGAACACAGGATATTGCAGGAATGATCAGTTAATAAGTAGACAGTGCACAGTGCTGTTTGCAGAGGAGAGATTAGTGTCTGAGTAAGACTAGAAAGAAGAGTCAAACCCAACAGTCTATTCTCTGCTATGCAAAAAGAGAATAGAGCATTGTGTACAGGAATTACTTTTACACCGATGGATTTTCACATTAGCTGTAGGTGCTCAGTTCCAAATAAAAAGCTTATGTGGAGTTTTCTGAGGACTGAATATTAGATTAAGCACTTTACACAAGTATTATAATCTGATGTAGATTCAAGCCCTTCCTCTATGACAGTGTATTAAGGTGTGCGCATATATGCACTAAGAAAAGCAAAACTGTGAAAGGAATTTTTCAAGTTGAATCACTTGAACAGCAGATGGAGGTAAAACACAAAAGGCCATCCTAAAAAAAGCATGACAGCTTGATAAATGTATACTCTTAAGCATTTGTGGTCCAATAAGAAGTGTTCCCTTTGAGTAAACCCTCATCCGCCCTGATGCCTTTTAGCTACTTTTGACAGATCCATCAATTCTATCATTTCATCACCCACGTCCTTGTCCACTGTCCTTCCTCCATTCTCCTTTGATTCTTTCCTCTCTCTCTCCAGCTCCTGGTATTGCAAATTTTTTCATGACTTCTCTCTCAAACCCCTCCATTTCTTCCTCTATGGCACTATCTTCCTCTTCACTGTTCTCATCCCCTTCCACCATGTCTTCTAAAATATCTCCCACATCTTCAACAAAATCTTGGAAGCTCATCTGATCATGAACAAACACTCCATCCTTGAAAAACTCTGTGGCCAGCTTTTTGAGTTCCTCTCTTTTGGGATTATCCACTCCTGCGTGCTCTGCCTTAGCTAGATAGGTCTGGAGGATGGCCTCAAACTCAGGTAAGGGGACAGGGAGCAGCTGCTCAGCCTTTGCACAGGTCTCCAATGAGTTACACTGCCGTGGAGGTTTAGGACTGTGCTGGAGACGGTCTCTCTGCTGGACCCAGTACTCAGGCTCTCCCACGGAAGGTCTGCGGTGTGTGTGCGAGGGCTTTTGTTCGCCATACAGATGTTCTTCCTTATGGCCATGATTGCTTGTAAATTTGTACACATCTTTGCTTTTCTGGTAATGTGACTGCTCTTTTTCCCACTTTTCCTCATTCTGCCCTCCTCGCTCCTTTGGCTGTTCTTTTTTCGACTGTTCCCACTTCTTGTCTTTGCTCTTTAATTCCTTTTCACGTTTTCCATTTTTACTCTTCCGCTCGTATTCATTCCGTTTCTTATCGTCTTCCATCAAACTATCTTTGCCATGATTTTTGCTGTCCTCCCACTGTTTCCTTTCACCCTTTTCTTTACCTGCTTTACCCCGAACTTTGCCATTTTTATCCTGCCAGTCAGTGTCTCTATTCCATTCTTTCTTTTCCCTTTTCTCCTTCCAATCTTTATTCTCTCTCTTCTCTTTGCCACTCTCCTTAAAACCATCATTCACTTTCTTCCATTCCTTTTCTCCTTTGTGCCTCCCGCTATGATCCTTTCCTTCCTTCCAATGCTTGTTTTCCTCCTTACCTCTCCACTGCTTACCCTCATTCACTTTCTCAGGCTTTGTCTTTTTCCTGTCTATCTCTTCTTTCCATTCTTTTTTCTCCTTCTGTTCTGTCCACTCTCTTTTTGCTTCCCTACCTTTCCAAGGCTTTCCTTCATCACCCCTGCTACTCTTTTCTTTCTTCCAGTCTTTCTCCTCCCATTGTTTTTTCCCTTCACTGTGTCTCTTTTGTCTACCTTCTTTATCTTTCTCATTTTCAAACATTCCTTGCTCATGTTTTTCCTTCTTCCATTCTCTTTTACCTTCATCTTTACGATCCTTCTTCTCTCCCTCCACCCATACAGATTTTTTTCTCTCTTTTCCCTCTTTCCGCTCACCCATGTAATCTCTGTCTCTCTTTAGATCTTTCTTTTTCTCCTTCAGGTTATCCCATGGCTTCCTTGTCTTTCTCTCTGTAGATCCAGCTGTGTCCTGCCTGTTGTGCTTTGGCTGACCAGTGGGGGGCGATGTAGTGGGATTTACAGACGCTGGAGTTGTCTGATTGCCTGCTGGAGCAAACACAAAAAGTCAAAGTAAATAAAAATATAAGGGTACATTAAGTTAGAGAAACAGAAAGTACAAAAATAAATGACTAAACTACTCCCTAGCCTTCTAATAACTCATCCTTCTATATCTTCTACTCTCCTCCACATCCCCTCCCTACTTCCTCTTTCTGTCCCTTTGTACCTGAAGAGAGTTTTAATTCTGTCACAGTGGATCTCAGAGTTTCTAGTTCTTTCTGTAGTGCCGGGAATGACTCCAGCTCTTTCTTCATCCTCTCGTTCTCTTTCTGAAGTAGAGGGAGAGATGCCATCTCTGTCTTCAACCTACTGTTTTCCTGTTCCACTGCCTCCCACCTCAGCCGCTCCTTTGCTCCCTCTGCTGCCTGTCCCATGGCTACTTTTAGCTCTTCTTTCTGTGCCTGTTTAAAGAAAAAGAACAGGAAAAGAGGGTCCTGTGAGAATACTACACACTCACTGACACATTTGTGTGTGTGTGTGTGTGTGTGTGTGTGTGTGTGTGTATTAGCGTAAACACAGAGGAGAGAGGAGGTGAGAGACAGAATGGAGTCACACCTGAAGCTGGGCCTGTAGCACAGAAATCTGCTGGTCCCCTTCGGCCAGCTTGTTTAAAAGGTCTGAATTCTCAGCATCTGCTAGGGGTGAAGGAGCCTCTGGATTAAGCCACTCCTGTCAATAAATAACAGAATAACACAATGGAAAGATATTGGGTGATTTTTCATAATAATTATTTCTGGACTGAGGAGTTAGGAAGAAAAAAGTTCTATGTGTTAATAAAACTGGAAAAAACACCTAGCACAGTGGGTAGACAATAGCAACAATGCTGCCAATGTTGTGGGTGGATCTTAAAAAGGATATCAAACAAAAAATTAAAATGTGGTACTGTAAAATTGATACAAAAGTGTCATATTCATTGTATAATGAATAAAAGTTAGACTAGCAGGAACAAAGTGATAAGGTGGGGAGAACAGTCATCAGACTGACCTGTTTTATTGGTAACTCTGTATCTTTTAGATCCCTTGCATGATAGTCACTCTCTGCAATGCAAAGCTTAAAGTCAGTGTGCATAATACAGTAAAAAGAACATGCAAAAGCTATATATTACTTTGTACATAATTTTTTTAAAAAATGTGGCAATTTTTTCAATAACAATATACTAAAGGTTTTGGCAATGAAATGAAGTTTAGCTGAGTTGAAAATGAGCATTTATAAATTCTGTACGAGGTTAGGGAAAATAATTTGATTCCTTGGTGAAAACCTTGTAAATCCTGTTTATGCCTTACCTCATTGTCATGTTTTTAAAGACATATTCATGAACACTGTTTTTCAAATTTTAGCTTAAAATCACTAGAAAACATGTAATGGCCAAGCTAACATTAACTAAGTGCCATTCTTGGTTCTTCAAAGCTACAAGGTTTTCTTTTGAGAAGAGGAAATAAAAATCAAGGCAAACCCCTCACAATTAAAAGTGTCAAGAACTTTTAAAACTTTTTTTACAAATCTGCATGCACACTCACACATGCAAACACGTGCTGTGGCCAGTAAAAATTAATTAATTCACTCGCACACATATGTACAGAACCAACCTACCCTCATCCAGATCCATGAAGATACCTGCAGGTATAACACACCTCAGTCTCAGAGCATCTTCATCTAGTCCAGTGTTAGTTACTTTCTATTGTCTCAGCTCACTTTAACATGTCAAAATCCATCAAAAATCACATTTTAACAAGCAACCTGCCAAAACACAACGGAATGTTAACCTTCTTAACACGCCTACCTGAGAAAAAGATGGTGCCAAGACCTAACAGAATGACAGCACCAAGGATGCACTTGTTCACAGAGAACCCACTGTCTTCTTCTCGCTGTGGCAGCTGAAACTCTTCTTCCACTTCTTCTTCCTCCTCTTTCCTTCCAATCTGCTCCAGAGCTGCTAAAAGGGACCTTCTTCTTCTCACCTCTGACTCTCCCTCCTCTCCAGCCTTTTCAGTCCCCTCCTTACCCACCTCTGAATCCACAGGTGAGTCTGGGGCAATGGCAGGAAACAGTATTAAAATACATTTCAACCAATCCTTAATTTACAGGTTTCATTTATTTTATGGGTACACCTTGGACATAAACTGTGAAAACACTACAATGATATTGTGCAGATATGCATTAGACAATCAAATTTTCTGACAGATTCGTTACTACTTCAAATTTTTTCTTGCCTTTCATAGCTGATGTCAGATAGCACTGACTCTATGGCACTGTCTGACAAAGCATGGAAAGAGTTGTTTCTTTATTGGCTCTGCTATGCACGTTATGCTGGTCAATTTGCTCCATTGCCATTCTTTACATTTTCTGAAGTGCATAAATCGGGCTTTCTTTTAAACAAAAGAGCAATGGTAATATAAATGAGTGCTGTAAAGAACTTGCTGATGCTGAACTCTAGTTTTTAAAAACAAAGTGTATGAAAGAAGTGCAGAACAGAGCAAAAGAAGCCTAATCTTTTGATGGTTTAGCAGTGCAAAGAGTTGCAAACCAAAGCCTCCACGCTGCAAAAAACTTTAGTGGTCCCAGTCCCTCTGAAGCCAATTTACTTATGCAGGTGTCATGCAAGTAAAAGTTTCTCTGTCACATCATGCTCCCTTCCTCATACTGACCACAGCCTCTCTAGACAATCCCCTGGCCCAGTTACTGAATGTAGTCTAGTACTGAATGAAGTCCATAACCACCTGGTCCACAAAGTACACTTCAAACTGTACATATGGCTTAGTCTCCAATATCAAAAGAGAAAGCACACACACCTTGTGGTGATTCCTGTCATGTATATACTGACACACATAATAAAACATGGATCAAGTTATTCTACTATTTAAGTAATAATGACCTAACTTTCATCCTGCTGTTCATACCTGCCTGTTTTCCTAAGTCAGTTGTCCTTGGATACAGGTCTGACTCCTCCCCTTCTTGTTTTAGTTCCTCCCCATTTTGCAGGTGCAGCAATCCTTCCTCCTGTGCACCTCCAAGAGTCTCTGTACTCATCAGTAAGACTGGGGGCTCGCCAGGGGAAGGAGTTACATGAGTGCAGGAGTCAGAGAATGAATCAGGGTCAGGGCTGCACTGTGCTGGGCCCTCAGGTAGGCCCTCTGCCTGGCTGACTTTATCACTGCCATGGCTCAAGTTGCCAGAGACTTCCGAAGAGGAAGGAATGGGGTTATCAGTGACAGTTGTGGACACAGTGGTGGGCTGATCTGCGCCAGAGCCTCCACTTAGCTCTGCTGTTTTTTCTTTTAATACCTGGATATACGAATCAGGTCAATATTAAAGAGTATTCTCAAAAGTTTTCACACATCCTATATTTCAACATTTTTGGGCAAAACTCAAGCAATGCACTCACTGTAAATACTCTTAACATAAAAATACGTTACAGTGTTTAGAAAAGAGGACGTTTGGTCTTAAATGAAGTTTGAATGTTATTTAATTAGAACTACTGTGCCATTACCCAGTAGCAAAGTACAACTCTGTCTAGCAACAGCTGAAATGAGTCACTTTCCAAATATGAGGAGCAAATTAGAAAGGTAATGTGAGAGCTATGCCGCTATCTGAAAAAAAGCAAATTCTGTCCAACCAGAATCAAGTATTCCCTGTGGCTACAGTATAAATAGTTTTTGTATGCATCCTTAAAGCATTCAAAAATGAGTAATCCCCCAAACCATGGGATAATTAGAAAATAAGAAAATCGCAGAATGCTTTAAGTCGGCCAATCATGGCTACACTGTCAGCTTAGCAGTGCGACAAATGGTACTGTTACATAACAGAACATTGCATGTATAGCTGTCTTACTGGGTAGTTCTCCACAGGGAGCCTTTCTGCAGACTCTGCACCATTTGCAGGCAGGTTGTTGTCCCCAGAACCTAGATCATTAAACACAGACACAGACACAGGAGGGGAGCCATTTAGGGCAGCAGTTCAACATTTTTCAATTGTGACTCCTTCAACTGGACCAGTTCACACTTGTGACAGCAGCACCTGCCCTAGTAAGCATAGGGAGAATGATTCACAGTGGTGACATGGTGTATTATTATTATTATTTTGCTTTGCAGATTTTTTGATTTGATTACAGTTATTTCTGATTGTGTAGGCAACAAATTTTGTAACTGCAGGCTGTCTTTGCAGAACTCTAACAAAAAAGTACAAAATCTTACATCAAACCAGAATAATGTTACATATAGTACTGTATAAAAGTCTTGAGCCATCGCTCAATTCTTCATATTTTGCTTCTAAGGAGCAAGACTTGGTTTTAATTTTTTTTTTTAAATGGTCTTGAACAATAGTTCTTCAGGCTTTCTGAAGGTCTTTCAAAGTTTTTCTTTGGACAGTGGCTGCTTTTTAACTCCTTTTCAGTCCAGTCTTTGTACCTGACCATTTTCAGAGGAATGCTAAACATTGATCCATGACTCATTCAACAGATGAACTTACTCTACAGCAGATGAACAGTAACTGAAAGTAAGGCCCTTTGGAAATAGGAAAAAAGCTTTGACTTGGGACCTGAGAGATGCATCTGGCTCTACTGTTCGCTAATGGCCTCAGTGGAAGCGTAGCTGTCAAGAAGCTGTTTTTAAGGAAGGAAAACAGGGAGAAAAGGCTGAGGTGTGCCAAAAAACACAAGAACGGGACTGAAAAATCAGTGGTAACAGGTTTTACGGAGTGATGAATTAACCTCAAAATTATTGAAGCAGTGTGGGATCATCTTGACAGAGAACAGAATAAAAGTAAGCCAACATCCAAAGAAGAGCTTTAGAATGTCTTTCCAGAAATCTGGAGAACTATTCTTAAAGACTACTTAGAGAAATTCCAAGAAAGCTTATCTAAGAGAGTTCAGGTTGTGTTGAAGAATAAAAGAGGTCATACCAAATATTGGCTTTCAAGATCATTATCAATAGAATCGTACCAATTTTTTTGTCTCTTCTGTTGCATTTTTCACATTTCAATAAATCATTGCACCCATTTCCCATTTTCCGAGTAAAATACACTATATACACAAAAGTATTGGCCCACATGTCTTAATCAAAGAATTCAGGTGTTTCATTCAGTCCTATTGCCACAGGTGTTTAAAATAAACATTTGTAAAAGAATAGCTTGTTCTGAAGTGCTCACTGAATTACAGGGTGGTACTGGAATAGAATGCTACCATTGAATCATTTTGTGAAATTTTCTCTATCCTTGGTATTCCTCTACCAAATTTAAAGGGTATTATTGCAAAATGGAAGCCTTTAGAAACCACAGCAACTCAGCCACAAAGTGACAGGCCATGTCAAGTTACAGAGCAGGGTTACCAAGTGCTAAGGGGCATAGTGTCTCCAATGAAAATGTAAAAGTCTCCAATGTGTTGCTGATTCAGTAACTGCAGATTTACTGCTTTATAGCCTGGTTTTCCATGGCTGAGCAGCTCAGTGCAAGCCTTACATCACCAAACTCAATGCAAAATGTTGAATGGAGTGGTGTAAAGCATGCCACCACAAGACCCTGGAGCAGTGGAAATATGTTACAAATCACATTTTTCTATATGGCAGTCTGACGGATGAGTTTAAGTTTGGTAAATACCGGGAGAATGTTACCTGCCTGATTACACTGCAGCATTTGTAAAGTTTGATGGACGAGGGATTATGCTTTGGGGTTGTTTTTCTGGGGCTGTCCTGGGCCTCTTAGTTCCACTGAAGAGAATTCTTAATGGTTCAACTTACCAAGACATTTTGGATAATTGTATGCTTCCAACTTTGTGGGAACAGTGGGGAAGGTCCTTTTCTGCTCCAGCATGACTGTGGTCCCTAAAGGCATGGTTTGGTCTGGAAGAATTTGACTGGCCCACACAGAGCCCCAACCTCAGCCCCATCCAAAAACTTTGGGATGAACTAGAAAAGAGATTGCAAGATAGGCCCTCTTGTCCACTAGTGTCTGCCCTCACAAGTACTCTTCTGGATGAATGGGCACAAGTTCCCACAGACACACTCCAAAATCTTGTAGAAAACCTTCCCAGAAGAGTAGAAACTGTTATAGCTAAAAAAAGGGGGGGACTGACACCATATAAATGCCTATGACTTTAGAATGGAATGTCATAAAAGCTCCTGTAGGTGTAATGTGTAGGTGATCCAATACTATTGTGGATGTAGTATATTTATATCCATGTATCTGTTTTAATTCCCACTGTACTGATGGAAGAAATTCAGTTTAAAAATTACACTGTGTCACTGAGATCAAAATGAAGTTTAAAATATAAAATAGTCTGACACTTACTGCGTGCTCTTTTAGTATAGTAGTAGTCGTCAGCACATGATTGTACTGATGATTACTGAGTTCTTGTGGGTTAGAACTGGTGTGGCTGGTGTGATCCTATCACAATGGGTTCTAGTACCTACTTGAAAATGGTAAACTGCCAGTCCAAATGTGTTTGGTCAGCAGAACATTTGGCTTGTATTTTGTCATGTCCTGAGTCATCTACAATACTGACAATTGGAACATTTGTGGGTACTTCGGTAATTTTCATTATATAGCAGTGCTTCAGAATACTGACTTGCTAATGCAAAGAAGTAAATTTGGATTTTGTCACTCGCATGTAATATTTCACACTGATATTAGAATATTAGCACGTCTTAAGATCATTCATCATAGTGCTTAGCCCTTGATCTTAAATATAGAAAAAAATAATTATATCAAGCATTGTTTAATTGTTTTTCTCTTTGTGCTTAAGGCAACTACAATCAGTCATGAAAGACTTAGTGTTATAAATAATTCATAAGGGAAAAGCTACTTAACAACTCATATCAACAAACAAGGAAGTCAGCAGGCAAAGTGAGATCATGCATAGACTATCCCAAGAGTGTTAACCATGATACACTCACCCAACTGAATCCTGTATACAAAGGCTACCATGGATACTCATTTCAAAAGCTGTGTGCTGAAAAGTTGTTATCAAAGCTGTGTGAGACTACAAACAGAGGAAGGAGGCGTTCACAGTACATAGGAGAGGGTTTCTGCATCAAGGTACTGTACAAGAAAGTGACATTTTGTGCTACTACAGAAATCTCTTGATATAAATCTTGGTATATTACATTTTTGACCTGGCATACCTGCATTTAGATATGGAAGCTGGTGTAATAAGCAAATGAATAATAAAAAAAACATGAAGTTATATAAATTTCGTAAAAACACTCTAATAACCCTGAAGCGTTAAAAGCAGTTGATGATCATCAAGTGAGCAATGGAAATACTAAGACACATGGTCTATGAATAGCCACACACACTGAGCTGCCATCTTTGTGTGAAAATCTATCACTGACACTTGGGCAGACGTGTGGGCAGACATGCAGAGAGTAACATCTCCTAAGAAGAGAGCACCATTAACTTAGAGAGGAAGACACTCCAGAATGTTTAGACCTTCATGTAGAGGTTCAAGTCCATTTTCTCCCACAGATCTTGACATGTGGGACACCAAATCTTGCTTCACAGCTCAGGTAAGATCAAAATATTGTTTCATTTTTATAAACCTAGGTTATGAAAAGGTTATCATTGAAAATATATTTTTCATTTTAGACATCATCCTGGTGTGGTATGGCATCTCTCTCTGAATCAGGCTTTCTGTCCAAAGTCTGCACAAGGTTAGGGGAAAATTTTATTGTTTTTAAGTGAAAGAGACATTTGAATTTTAAGCCAGGGTAGTATATTCTGGCTAATCTATGTGTTTCTGTACATCTGGTAGTGCTGGTGGCTTCAAACAGAATGACCCAAGTTTGAGGAGGTGGCAGTCATTGTCCCATCTGGGGCCTGAGAGAGCCACACATTCATCAAGGGCTGCCCAAGGTGGAAGTAGCTTAAGACATGCAGAAGTAGTGCAATGGCTGCAGGAGGGTCATGAGCAATTTGAAACTCAACTGGACCGGCTCAAGACTCGAGACATGCAGCTGAGCTACAACATAACTACTGCACAGCTGCTTGACAAGAAACACAATGTAAGAGATTTTAAAGCAAATAGACTGAAATGTTTAAGAGAAAATGTATTATATGTCATATTTGTTTTTATGATTTAGCATTTGTCATTCTCAATTCATATTTTGGATTGTTTCCTGCCCTGGATAGGTATTTGGTTTGTCTCAAAGTTGTACACTGCAGCTCTCACCATGTAATAATGTTTCTCATAGCAGTTATCAGAAGTGATGAAGGGCTTTGAGCAGGAGAAGGAGGCAGTTGAATTACATGAATTTGAAAAGAGCAAACAATGCAGAGAGATTAATGCAAAGTAAGTTAAGGAAAAGTTACACAAAAAATTGATTGAATTCAGACAAGGCTAAAATTTCACATGTAAAATTTGCTCAAAAGGGTCCTAAAGCTGGAGAAAGATTTGTTGCAAATGAGGTCTGATTTGGACAGAGGAGGCAATAATGATCAACCAACTGAGAGAGCTCCAGGTTCACCAAGCAGAATGTTACCAGTGAGTCAAGAAGACTTTAACAAACAGATGTATAAGCCTTTTTATCACTGAGATAGACTTGTGCAAAATAATGTGTTACACTTTGCTTCTGTTTGCTATATATTGCTTATTTAAAAATGACTTTAATTCAGGAGAAGGAGAAATTTGACGCAGAGATGTGGAAGCTGAGAGAGAGTCTGAGACAAGCTCAGGCAAAGGTCCAAGAAGAAGAGCGCAATAAGGTACCCCAGCATCTCCAGACTTCTACAGAAGTGAGTTTAAAAATACAACAATCTAACACAACATTAAAACCAAATGCCAAATATTGTGTTCATCCCCCTTGCCCAAATCATCTGTGACCCACTGGGGCATAAGAAGAAACCTGATCAAGACGTTAGTAGCAGATCCTGTAGATTATGGGGTACAGCCTTTGAGGATCTGGCTTGTTTCTATTCATGTTCATTTGGATTTGGGACCTGGGGAGGCTCTTTGTCTTTTTCCATGGGCTGCTCCTGAGCTGTTTTTGTGGTGTAGCATTCACATTGCACTGTTGGGAGAGATTGCTGCTGTTGGAGAGTGCCAAATTTTGTTGCACTGTACACTTGTGTCATGCAATGAAAATAAAGGCTATTCTATTCTATTCTAAGGGAGGGTGCTTAGTGTGCAACAACATTTAGATGAGTAGTTTTTGCAAAAATAACCATGCCAGGACTCAAGTTTACTCAGCATAATATTGAACTGCAATGATATGATCAGTGTTATTCAGTTCTCCAGTCAGTGGTTTTGATGTTGTTGCTGATCTTTATGTATAAGGGAAATTAAAGTGTGTTATACAATATTGGTCTATTGTACTGCTGTTTTCATCTCCTTCTATATTCGTGGATTACTTTGTATTCACTTTCTGGGCACACAGACACAGAGGACGCTGTTGAGTCAAATAGAGGAGATGAACAAGAGACTTAGCCACACTGCACATGATCATTCTGAACTACAAAAACAGCTGAGTGAAGCCAACAACAAGATCAGCCAAGCATGCCTGGTCAGTTTGCCTTGCATTTAGTATTTCATTATACATCCCCCACCGTTAAAATAGCCAGTTCACAAGATATGTATATATCTTTGTGTATGTCAGCAAAATACAGACCTAAGGTACAAATATAGGAGTTTTGTTTCACAATTCAACATTCTGTCATTTTCCACCACAGAGGAGACATACTTTTTAAGTGAAAAATGTTTCATTATATTCTGTTATTAGATATTAAAAAAACTTTCAAATATCAATGTCAGTATCTGTCTTCTAAGTCCAGTATTGGTTGGGATGTTTTACATCATCTTAGACACATTTTTACAACACAAATAACTAAATATCATTTTAAAACATTATCTTCTTAATTCCAATCAGGAAAAAGCTGTCTTATCAACTCAAGTGTTACATTTAGAAGACAATATAAAAGAACTGAAGGCCAAACTGACTGAGGCTCTGTCTGACAAAGATCACCTCATCCAGGTAGTGTCTTTAACTATGTTGTGATCTTAATCCATAATATCTGAGACATTAAACATTGTGATTTATAACTATGAATTGGTTTTTGGGTGTGCTACAGGAAAAAGCAGGTCTTCTCCAAGGGGCTCGAGTCCTGGACAGGACTCAACATGGGTCAGAAGGCTATGAGCTGCTTGACCACTTGGCTAGTACAGATTCTCACAACAGTAAACAGGACCAAGAAGCGGTCCTGATGACGGAAGACTCAAAGGCTCTCAGGGAGGTTGTAAGCTTTAAGTGGATTTACTTTTAATAACTTTGATTTGGGGGAAGGTTCTTAATTAAAGTACTGATGTTGTGTAATTGCATCAGGAAAATGAAAAACTGAGCGCAGAGCTTGAAATGATCAAGGAGAGACTGGAGATATTGCAACATCAGACACAGGAGCAAACAGATAAGAAAATCCTAAACACCAAACAAATCGCAGATCTGGAGGCACAGTGCGCTCAGCTGATCAAAGAAAAGGAGGAGCTGCAGAGTAAAATTCAAGGTGGATTAACAAAAATGCAGGAAAAGTGCTGTCAGCATAGGTGAGATGGACATCAGATGATCATTTGTTGTTGTTTTTTAATCTATCTATGATCCACTGTGGTACAGTTCTTTTTCACTGAAACCTTTGAACTATTTATCCAGGGAAGCCATACAAGATTTGGAACTAGAAAACCAGAAGTTGCAGGATCAGTGTCTGTGTTTGGAGGCTGAGATGCTTGATAAGGAGAAGATGCTACACATGCAGGAGGAAGAGTATCACAAACAAGATGCAGTGAGAGTCCAGAGCATTGAGGAACTACAAGCTGTGGTCTCTCACTGGACAGAGAAATGGCAAAAGGTGGCGTTGACCCTGCAGTCTACACAAGAGGAGTTAGAGGAATTAAAGAACTCCAGAAATAAAGTAAGAGCTTCACATTGTCATGCCTGTAAGATTAC
The DNA here is from genome assembly GCA_015106775.1 of Etroplus canarensis. Taxonomy (NCBI): domain Eukaryota; kingdom Metazoa; phylum Chordata; class Actinopteri; order Cichliformes; family Cichlidae; genus Etroplus; species Etroplus canarensis. Next base: position 17,722 of record VUQH01028576.1, on the reverse strand, counting down.
CTCTATAAATGTGACACACAAAAAATCTAGAGTCTGCAGATATTGTTCAAACAAAAAATCTCCTTTACTGAAAACCTATACCCAGTTAATGTGAACTGGGTGCTTCCCAAATGTACTTGTGTAAGTTGCCTCCAGGACCAAGACTGGCTTCCAAACTAATATGTCATATCTCACAATCATGCTTGTCTACACATGTCTTCAAGTCAGAATGAGAACACAGAAACTTTTCCCCTTAGGCAGATGAATGTAAAAGCAACCTTCTGTTGTCAGACTCTGCATATACTTTATTCTGCACAGTGAAACATCCAAGTGAAGTATCAGAAAAACAAAATGCATTATTTTAGTTAAGGGAGACTAAAATTTTATCTTAGATCTAAGCACTTAAAATGAAAAATTGAGCTTTAGCTATTTATGCTGAAAAGAGAGAGGGCCAAAAGACTTTACTTTAAACTATTGTATCCAATCTAATAACTGTCACATATATAAACCATGTCCCAAATTAGAGAAAAATGGCATCTGATGCAGCACAAAGACAACAGTGCACCCTGAATGAGAGCTTGTAGGTTTTTGTCTGCAGATTAAGGAACTGTGATGATCAAGGTGTATTAGATATATTATATAGATTAAATAACTAAACACTTTTGTCATTCAGGGGGAATGTATCTCGCTGCTGAAGGATGACCTTGAAAACCTGGACCTGGAAAGTACAGGGAGCCGGGCACTGCTTCATAGATACAACAGCAAAGGTTACCATACTTCACAATAATCTGTGGCAAATGAAAATATGCTTAACAGGGATCAAGTAGTTTCTGGTTGTCCAACCTTAAAGAATATGCATTATTTAATTTACACAAGGGGGCGTTAAAATGCCAGTGACCTTATATTAACAGGTGGCAAAGCAGTGCAGACTCAGGATAAAGGAACAGAGACAGGGTAAGTAGATTTTGATGGGATTTTCATTTTCAAAATGCAACGTCAGCACAGTGCTCAAAATGAAGTTTTGTGAGCTGCTGCTTCATCATCATATTTGTTTATCAGCTTATCAGAATCCTCTTTTTTATGGGAGACACCATCAGACTCCAGCCAAAACAGGTCACCTCAGGTAACCAGATGTTTCTCCCTCACTTAAAGATATTTTCAACAAATTTATATATAATAGGGATATTCTGATGAGAAGATGTTGGTTTAATGTATCTTTTATGCTTTAAAGGTCCAAAGTAGAGAGAGTCAAAGGCTGAAGCAAAAATTTGCAAAAAGAGAGAAGGAACTAAGTGAAAAGTAGGCTTTCTGGCATTATTATATTTATGTATTACTTATTTTTGTGGAAGTTGAGAAATGTTTGAGTAACAGGTAACTATGCTCACTGCCTTAGAGAACATGCTTTAAAGACTTTAGAAAGGCTGAGAGAGACTGAAAGAACTGAGGCTCAAATCAAGATTTCCGCTCTGGAGCTGAAGGTACCTTCACTACAACCTGATCACATTATAAATCTACACATATCTGACCACCCCAACTGGGAAGCATTTTCTTCTCTCTTTGTTATGAATCTGTTTTTTTCATGAAAGCTAATGAGAAAAGTTTCTGATGATGTCCAAAATGATGGGGGCCTGCCAACAGATGTCTCGACTACTGATTCACTAAAGGTCCAGCTTGATGATATATCGAGCCAGCCTTTGTTTTCAGAAAGTCAGAGGAAGGTGAACCAAATGCAGCCAGGCCAGAAGCTTCAACAAACTCAAAGACCACTTTATCCGGTAAAATCCACAAATGCAACGCCTTTAATCCGGTGTTTGTAAATTTAAGAAATGACACATGCCTTGTCCACAGGCTGAAGATGGAAAACACTCTGTTGAAAGCAGGAAAGGCAAAACTGTCTGTCCAGTTAATCTAGACACAGAGCAGCAAAGGAGAATGGTTGCTGAGCAGGTGCGGTATGACACCAGCATGATTTCAGTTCATTTTTTTCCATGGTGGCAACATTTTTCCAGAGTGGCAATGTCAATCAGTCCACCTATAACCTTTTTTCTTAAACATATGAATAAGAACTGTTTAAGTGGCCTCAAGATTTTGTACAGGCCTTCATAGGTCACATTCAGCAATTTAAGTTTAAGTCTGTGGTTTTCAGTGAAATGTCTCAACATATTTTGAATGACTTGCCATGAAATTCAGAGCCAGCATTCACATAACCCTACAATAGATGAACTGTAATAGCATGATCAGTCCTTTGACTATTCATCTATATATCCATCAGGTCTGATTTTTACTATGTCAAATGCTTAATTTAATAAATATCTACAATATTTCAATCAGCCTCAGCTAAATATTAAAGGCTGGCAGGATAACACATTAAACTAAGAGGGTGACAAAAGTATGCATTACATTCTAACCAGTGTTAGAATTTTAGCATGCTGATACAACTGGCTATGGCCAGCATTTAGCTGAAAACTCCACTTAGTCTCAAAGAGGATGTGTGGCCTGTTTTTGTCTTTATAACAGTTTTAAATTAAAGCCAACCTAATTAGTTGTTTCACCATATCTGCAGTTAAAAAGTTTGTTTAAGGAACAGGAAGGAAAGGAGGCCAGAAACACTGGAGCCTCTTCAGCCCAAGAACGGAGTCCCACAGTTAAAGTTGTTAGGGTAAGAATCCTCAACAAATTAAAAACTTAAAACCCATTATAATCCTGATGAATATTGCAAGGTTTTGATTTTCTTTCAGGGTCCAGTGGACAGGAGAAATTGGCAGCAGGGCTCAGGTTTGATGCCAGTGTTTGAGGAGGATGAGGAGACCAGCGACTCAGAGGTAGAGGAGGGAGAGGTAGAAAAAGAGACTCCTGATGAGGAAAGACAACAGGTTATAAATGCTTAAACTGCAGAAAGCATTACCAAGTTGAAAAATCTGTAAAATCCAACTAAAAGTATAAAACAACATAAACTCTCCAGTCAACACTCTATTCAAAGGACAATCTATATTTTTGTCTGTCTGCATGTTGGGGTGGTTTATGAATTATATATGACATCTGCAGCTGATATTCAATTTAATGTCATTAGTGCATAATAGTGGGGCAAAGATTAAATTGTGAAATTAAGAACTAACCCCACTTTCATTATACACACACACACAAATGTGCAGATAGCACTAATCCCTGCTGTTGCTTTAATCAAAGAGTATCCAGTACATGGGAAGGGGTATCACTCCAGCTGAATAACTGCTTACACTGGATGTGAAAAACATTTCAGCCATAATCTGCTACATGACTCGACAAATAGCTGGATATTGAGCAAAGAATTAAATCATTTGATTGGAACACGTTGGACTCAACCATAAAAGGGTAGGTAATGAATTACAAGATCTTTGACTTACACAGTGACAGAAACCAGTACCCAGTATTCAGTAAAATATAGACATACAGGAAAACCCTGTTTGTAGAAAGTTAAAAATCAGTTAGCTTTTGAAATTGAACAAAAACATTTTTAGAAAATCATCCGGTTCAAAAATAAGTTAAAAATACATTAATATAGCCTAAGGAGACCTGAAAGAGCAAATATTAAGTCAGAGATATGAAATTGTTCTCTCTTCTGTCAGATGTCAGCTATGAGTGCAGAAAACACTGGTATGAAGCCAAAAAATGACAATCTGCTGCAAGGTGAACCTGTGCTCTCATCAGTGTGATCAGTAGTGTAGAAATGTGTGCACTGGGTTGTATTGCATTTGACATTTTGACCCTTTGGTTAGACTTCTGGATGTCTTTATTACAAACAGGGACATGTCCACAAATGGCCATGTATAAACAGAACAAAATATAAAGTGTGGTATCTTAAAAAAAAAACCATGGTGGATAAGTCTAGTTTCACTCAACTGACCTTCTTTTTCTGTGTTTGCATCTTTTCTTGTGTGTAGAATACTTTCTGGATTTGAAGTTTTGATTTTGAACTTTGTTCTAATATTTTTTCTTTTTATTAAGCCTTAAGGTTCAACAGGTCAATTCAGGACTTGAACCCTTCCGAAAAACTCGCAGATGAGTCTTCTCAGTGTTCAAATGAATATCGCCCACAGTGGAAGGGAACATCTCTCCTCTGTCCTGATGGACTATTCCTGGCTGAGCTTGTAGATATCTGTAGCTCTGATGAAGAGGAGGGAGACGTTAAATTAGGTGTTTGAGAGGATTCCAGACCTAGCAAAACTCCAGCAAGCTTTAAGCCTGTTACTTAATAGGATATGCATTCAAATTGTGATCTTTGCTGCGTCATTGTAAGAGAAAATCACTGAGTGAAACCAGAACAAACATTTATACCTGAGTATTAATAATGTTAACCGTAACTGATACATGCCACCAAGCTTCCCTAGGAAAATCTGTGTTTGTTTATTTATGTGTCTTGATATGATTTCTCACATCATTTTACATACAGCAAGTTCTACAGCTAGAAAGATACTTGAAACATATATTTAAAGAATCATGAAAATGCAGTGAACATTTACTCATATATGAAACAGATGGCAGAATGAATTTTATTGTCAAGGACTAAATACTTATATCCAGTTCAAATGTATTTCGGATTGAAACTAAATAGATATTGTACAGAATTTCTCCAAAATTGTACACACTACATTGACAAAGTCTCAATAAAAAATAATATATTCTTAAAAGTATTTTTTTACACTTTGCATGGAAGAATTCAGTGGCTGATACATTGAAATAAGGCCATGCTTAAAGATTTGATTTTGCTGAGGTTCACTGAACACAGTCATTTTATGTACCTTAACAACAGTTCAGTCAGACAACTCAGAAGTAGCGCAACATAGAATCTAGATGTTTCTTTGCTCCACACACATCATTCCCTTCATATATCTTTTAGACATAAATAAGTTAATATGAAGCCTCCATTTGTGGTGGAAGGGCTGAAACAGCAGCAATGCAGGGCAGTGGTTGCTTTGGCATGCCAGAGACAGGATTTGTTGCAGCTTAAATAGACTACTAAATTGAAGTAGAGTGAAGCATCTTGAGTGTGTGCAATTTATGTCGAACCTTGTTTTTTTTGCTGACTTCAAGTTTCGGGGTGAACAGTGTGCCAGCGTGCCTGCTCCACCTGCAGATTGCACATGTCCCTCCAGTGAGCATGTCCGGCGTCTGCAGCCTCTGCTCCAATGAGGACTCGACCAACAGCTTTAGCTTCTGAAAGGACTGCATTCTGCTATATTAGAAAAGAAAGGAGATGCTGAATTATGTTGTATTTGCTTTGTTGGTTAACTACAGTTAGCCATGTCATATATGATGAATAATGATAAAATAAAAAATTATTCTATAATTTTGAGCTCCCAAAGCAAAACTTCACCTGTACTATAATGAATTCAAGCATGAGGGATAGCAGACTGATGTCTCCTGGAGGCAGGTCAAACAGGAAAGAAGAATTCCACACAGTACAGGACCGTGCTTTAGTCTCTCTGCTGCTGATCAAAACTCCCTCATGGTGCAGATTGATCAGCACCTGGAAATCTATACACATATAACATTATTTTTATAAGTGTCATAAAACCTATTTTTAAATAATTTAGATCTTAAATATAGCAAGGGGTGAAATTGTTTAAAAACTGATTCACTATCATTTAAATTTTTTGACTGGATCTTATACTGTCCTTGTAACCTATTTTCTCTTGCATATACAGTATAAGTTAATTCTTTGTTTTAATTCTCTTATTATTAATGAATAAAACTTTCAGGATCAGAAATAAAACACAAAGGAGATTATCTGATTGTGAATCATGCGTGTATGCCATATTGTACAAGAAACCAATATGACATCAAATGGATCTGTATACAGGATGAACTTGTCTGTTATAAATATAGTGCCTTGACTGGCTAATGCAAACAAAGATTAGATATGTCAGATAAGACTACCAATGGAGATTGGAACATTGTTCTGGGGATTGTGAATAGTGAGGGATTAAACCACAGTGTCATTAAAAAAGGGATGATCTCCTGATGCATTCTGGTCGTGTAAGACATCATTTAATCCCTTAAACATTAAAAGCAAACATAGGGAATTACTTTACCTCAGCCCAGATAGAAAAAGTTAGTTCTGCCCATGCATTCTTATATAATCCATGTATGCATGATGCTCTTACAGGATTCTGAAATCAAATACACATTTTTTTTCAAGTTTGAGTGACACCAAACTCTGGTCTTACCTGCTGCCATTGATGTAGAAACAAGGCTGTCTAGATTATCAGCTCTGAGGACGGAGGCTTTAACACGGTGGGACAGAGTCTGATACTGAAGCAAAATGAAGATCTGTGGAGGACAGCTAAGCCCCTTACACATCAGCGCTTCCTGAGAGGTCAAACTCTGCAGTCAAAGGGCAAAAGTTCAAAGAGCAAAACGGGAACTCTTAGTCACCAGGAAATGCAACTTGTATGTGTATGTAGCTGTCACACACAGCAATAAATAAAACTACAAAAAAAATCTTAAAATGATTATATTTCTTCCAACTTCAGTGCTAGAAGTCAAAGGGGTCAGGGGGTTCCTAATCAGTCAATCTTGCTATATCTCCATGTACAGACATTTAAACTACTAATGGATACATTAACTTCACTACCTTTTTTATTTCCCATTTGTTTAGGTTAAGTTCTTTTGTTAATTGAAATGGTGTCTCTGGTCTCCAGACTCTTCCTGCACATTCGACCTCCAGTTCACCCAGAGTGGAGCATCTCAGGCTCGTTGGTTCCCTTTTATTCACAGCTATTCTCAGTACACACCTTTGGAGCTCCTTCACAGAGCTCACCTTCAAAAGCAGCACCATGCTGTGGGCTTTAGAGCTAAAGCTGGTCTGGACAGAGGCTTGTGTGGGCAAGGGATACAAAGGTGGCAGGCTGCCTTGAACAGATACATCCTCCAGCCTGTGAGGCATCCCAGTGAAGTCAAGGACAGTAACTGTCAAGGTTTGCTGCTCTGGAGAGAAGGCCATAGTGAAATGGAGGTAGGGTTTTGGTGATATTGGATGATGGCAGCTTCCACTGGAGCCATAGCTCAGTGGAGTCAGTGGGATTGGTTTTTCTTTCATAGAATGAGAGCCAGCTCTGGGACTGGTGAGTCTACTGTTCTCATTATAAGATATACAATCCCCAGTCACAGTGCAGCGTCTCTGCAGAGCTTTACGTGTTTTGGCCAGTAGTCCAAGTTTAGGAAATGAAGGCAGGGAACTGTGACCAGGGTCTAATGGTTTATAAAGAGGTGATGTGAGCAGAGGTGTGCTGAGACGGCGGAGGGAAAAATAAGACTTTGGCAGCTCCTTTTGTTCAGAAGGAGTTTGAGTTTGATTAGAAAATGCCAGAGAGGTAAATTCGCCCTCTGAAGTGGCAGCGCTTGTGAATGTGGAGGGATACTCCAGTATATCTTCATCTGGCTCCTCAAATTGCTGCCTGGAAGCTGTTGCTGCTACTTCGGGTGGTTGATTCTGAGCAAAGATCACAGATTCAGCAGGAGCTGGTGCTGTTGTCACAGGAGTTTTGTCTTTCACTCGGCAAATTTTACTTTTCCACATGCACAGAACACATCCCAGGACCAAACACAGGCAAAAGACGATCAGTCCAACAAGAAGAAGAATCTGGAGATGAACTGTAGAAATCAGAGGGGATCAGATTAGGTGGCAGAGGTTTATTGTAATTCACCTTGAGAAACTCTGGGATTACATAATACAGTTAACATTAGCATTTTGACCCATGTTCTTGAACATATAAGCCCCTGCTAACTTAATACTAAATTAATGATTCTCATTTTTCAAAGCCACCTTAAAAAACTGACATGGTAATATGTACACTGGAAAAATACTGATACATTTCTAATCCTAATGTGACTGAACCAGATATAGCTAAATTTACAGTCATTCATTTGCACAGATATGCATTACAAAAGGAGGCTTCTGGGTATGAATTAGTCATAATTTGTGATTATTCAAAGTGATTCCCTCTTCCCAGAGTTCACTTCCTTTGTAGTAAAGCTATAGCAACAGAAATATGCATGTGCATATTTGAATAGAACAACAGAATCACAATCATTTTATGGGCAGGGGGATGTTTAATTACCAGTAACTCTTCGTGTATATTTGGTAATATGGTTATTATTTTAGACTCAGATACCTTCTAACTGTTTGGTGAAGAGGACCTGTACCAGAAGCCAGAAGAACAGTATGACCATGATGCCCTCGATCATTCCCTTGCAGCAGAAAAACAGCACAGACTGCCAGAGAGGCTGCCCAGGGTACTCCTCATCATAGTAAGGCATTGTGCCACCAGTAAAGGCTATTTTAAACAATCCACAGGTAGAAGCCCAGAGGTCCCTTTAAAGACAATCTTTAGCTTGACTGATGAAAATGCATTTAAGTTTTCAGTGTAAAGCCAAAGCTTTACTTTGGACTACCTAAGTAAAAAAGACAAAAAATTTTGCAATGGCCCCCATCAAAACTATCTTGGTTCCTCAGAATTGCAGTATTTTGTTGTGAGCCACAAAAAAGTGAAAAAATAAACAGAAAAAACATTCATCTCATTACATGATGTCCACAGTTTTTATAAAATGTTTTCATATAGGCTTGGGGTCCCTCCACATGTTATTTAATCGAGAAGTTCTCCATGGCTGCCAATCTATTTTCCCTGTTCAAAGCAAGAAACTCATCCTCCTAGTTACACACTCTACAGTATATTCCAGCCTACATCCAAGGACAGTGATAACTTCATTTGCAAAGTGACTTAAACACTATTATTCCTCCCTGGTGGGTGGGACCTGTGGGCGGAGATATCCAGCTCATAATACATCTGTAGCATCTTTCCTCTTCAGTGTTCCAGATGCAAATCCAGCAATTTCACCATAGGATAACTTCCTGAACAACAAATCCTGCAACCCACCCCCCCCCAACATCCTCCTTTGACCCATAAGCTCCTATTTCCATTAGTACTGGTGTTGTCATGAAAGGTCTGCCACAGAGTTAAAGAATTAAAGCTCAGACTCATTTATTTTCCATATGCACAAACTGATGTCTAGATTTTAACATAATAAATTTAAATATGAGCAGTGTTTTTATTGTCTAGTGACACTATACAAATTGGTTTGTATGTTGCTAATTTGTAAATATATTTTAGTTTGTCATAGGACAATAAAAATCCTCCTCACTATTGTCATTAGTTTGTATACACAGTTGTGTTGCCCCTAGTTATGAGTTAAGGAGTTAAAATGTCAAACCTTGACATACTGAAAGATGTGAATGTTTATGCATAACAACCCTGACCATGAATTCAGTGTGTGTGTCTTGCACAGGGGAAGAAATGCTACCCCCATCTGGCAATTCATGCATTTATTCTTGTTTTTTGGTTCTGCCTTTCAAGTGGTGGAAGTGCTGTTCAGATTCTAATCAGATAAAGCAGCAGTACTGCACTATGAAAAGTCTTTTTAAAATATCCCAAATAAAAGTACAAATTTAGCTCCTGAGTGTTACACTATTAGTGGATTAATATCACAGATGCACTGAGGTGAAAGTAACAGCTTAATGCTGTTCTAGCCACTCAAGATTTTACACAGTGTTTAATAGTATTGTGACAGCATTTGTAAACTGACTATATTTCATGTAAAACATTAGCTAGTGACTGAGTAGGTCATGGTGTGGGGCAAAGGGTGCAATTTTCACCCCAAAATGTAGTGGAGTAACAGCATAAGATGGAACACAGCGAGAAACAAATCTAGTAGTGAAATACTGCTGGTATTGTAATTTGTAACACCTAAAAAAAAAAAAAAAAAAGAAAAAAAAAATGTTTTTTTTTTAAAAAATTTTTATTAAAAAT